>VDFB02361293.1:0-54594 GCA_007258455.2 Sequoia sempervirens | reverse complement strand
GATAAATATCATAGAGAAAAGCTTTTGGAACTATTCATACATGTAAGAAAACACAAGATCTCCTTCAACCAACTTCACTAAAATTGCATAGCATTCAACACACTTGCAACTTCACAAAAGCTTTCCCTCCACACTCATAGCTAGCTTTAGCAACAAGATAAACCTTAGATTGACACTGAACAATATGGTATCAATAACTATACAAACATTGTTTTGTTTTCCAAGGACTTTAAAATAGATGTTACTTGCACGAAGACCACTACACAAGAACCATACAACAATCAATGCTAATGAAATTTCATTGGCCTCCCCTACAGTTATGTGATTTTGCCAGACTCCTCTATTGTCACAACAAACACATGCCAGTTTTGACATGGCAATAGAGTCCCAAGTCCAACCACCTTCACATAGGTTTGACAGCTAGTGAATGCACTTGTACCTTGACAGAATCTTGTCATCCTTGGTCATAGCTACCTTGAACAGCAACAAAGAGTCCGAGAATGACACAGAATAATACATTGCTGGTAACTCTAGAAACATAGAAGATTAGCTATTTTTAAACCATTCGCATGGAACTAGAACCATATATATGGAACAATATAGCCAATTGTTAGTGACATGTGAAAACCCACAAAATTATACAATCTTTCCAACAACAATCGACACAATGAAAGAATATTTTTTGCAAGAATAACTCAGTTTAGATGCACCTCTACCTGCTTCCTTCAATAACAAGCCTTCATGCTTACTGTCTTTTTCCTTCATTCTTTCTTGACAACCTGCCAAAGAACACCATAGAATTGCGGCATCCCAAAGCTTTTGAAACCATCGATGCATGCAAAAAAAATAGTAGTCATAACATTAAATCTTTCATTGCATTAAAAACACAAGATATCTATGCACCTTCACATAGATTTCATAGTTGATGAAAGTAGTTGTAGCCTAATAGAAACTTTTCATCCTCAGTCACAACTATGTTTAGTAGAAACATAGATGCAAAGAATGCCAACCAATAATATGTGCTTGCTCAATACATATATATCCATTTTTACAAACATGTGTATGTATACATAGCTTGGATGGGATGAGGAAGAACAAGGAAAGGACTGGTGTCGTAAATGGAAGCCATAAATGAAACAAAATAGCACACCACAGATGGGAATATTGAACAATGTTTGACACAAAGAAACATGAACTACATAACATTAACTATTTTATTGTATTGCAACCACTTTGTCAAAAAAGATGTAAATGAAAGAGTATTGTTATCAACAGCTACTTAGATGACTAGAGGTGGAAAATACTAAAAAACATTGCAAGAAAACCATAGAAAATAATCATACACAACAGGATTTTCATCAGCCCTACTGGTATATATATATACACACATTTGTATACATATATGCATATATATATATACACATATACGCATTAAGAGATATAGTGGCAGATAACTTATAAGTTGGCTCAAAATTTTGGTCAGCCTCTTGCTTCTTAGGCCTTCAAATCACTGGTTTGCATCAACATTAATTAATGTATGCTTTGCATGTACTGGCGACAGTTCTAATAAGACCAACAATAAATGGAAGCCATAAATGTAACAATTAAGCCTAACACAAACAACAACACTGAATAGTCCCTTATGCAAAACAACATGGAGCACATAACATTAACTATTTTACTACATTCCAACCATTTCCACAAAATAAAAGTTGTGAAGCAAACAATATTGTTATCCACACTCACACAGATGGACAAACTTGCAAAACACTAAAAATGACAGTTCCAAATGCATAGACAAACATATGCACAAAAGTTGAACCATAAATCAAACAATATTGCTGCCAACAAAGTATTGCTATCTAGACCTACTCAAATATCTACCTATAAACATAGTTGTATGTATGACTCTATTTGCATATGCATATAGATAAACACACATGCATGCAATTCACATTTCCCTATCCTATACAACTTCTTGGTACATGTGTGTGTACATATTTGGTCGCCTGTTGGATATCTATGCATATATACGTACACCATTCAAAATTTTCAACTATCTGCGAGCTATTCTAAACAGAAACAAAAATACGGCTTGCAACAGTATCTCGCATACAAAACCCACAAAACATACAAAGCTCCCAGTAACATACCAACTCAAAACCTTCACCATGAAAATTCCAACCCTAAATGAATCAATATTGGTTTCAACCATAAGCCAGATGGGGTGATTCACCAAAAAACACAACACATTAACTATTTTTCAGCCATTCACACAAGACCCTTATTGTCTTGAGTTTTATTTTATAGTTTACATGTACACATTTTTATCCTTCTTAGATAGCATTTACCAGAAAAATAATTTTTTTTTGGAAAACCCAGAAAAGACAAGAGATCTCAATTTCAACATTCACCAAATGTATCTGTGTAGATAAATGTATGTATTTGTATATATGTGTATATATATCTATATATATGTGTGTACACATATGTATATATATACTTATATATGTGTGTGTATATATGTATGTATGTGTATATCTATGTGTATATATGCATACATATGTATTAATATGTATATATATGTATAGATATGCATATCTATATATATATCTCTATGTGTGTGTGTGTGTGTGTACATACAACATCCAAAATATTGACTATTTTGTTCTATTGCAACCATAGATTGTAACACCCCTCCGATTTGTTATGTGTTCTTTGATAGCTTAGATACTTTGTTAGACCATATTTTATGTTATTGTTATTCTATTGTTGACAGTGAAGTGATGATAGACTATATGATGTGATGATACATTATATGCATGGTGATTATGTTTTGTGTTATCTTTGCATAGATTCTTAGTTGAGATGACATTGCTATATATGCTTATGGTAGTTTAATTGATATTTTATCTTGTCAGTTGATGTGATATTGTATTCGTGAAGAGAACAATATTGCATCACTCGCTTGTGAGTGCCCTATGATTTTTGTGATTCTCTCTTCATGATGTGTATGATTTATTATCTAGATACATGTACGACATTTGCTTTGTTTGTAGGTTTGCAGGTACAGGACAACAGCTTCACCTGGTTTCACAAGTTTGAGTGTGTCTACTACCCAATATTAATGGGCTACCTAGTCAAACCTTTACCCTAGTATAGTGTGTCATCAGTCTATGTCTTGGTCGTATTCTTTATCCACGTTTGTCTTATTATTTTATTTATCATGCAAAGTTTAATTGTGAGGATTAAATTATATGTTAAGATTAAGTATTTAATTAATTTGTATTATTGATGTGGAGACTTTATAATAGATAAATGGATTAATTTACTTTATGTTATAAAGTAATTTTAATTATTAGATTAAATGTGAATTAAAATAAATAAGTTATTTAAATGTGATTTGAAATAAATAAATTATTTTAATTTCAAATGCATGTTATTGGGAAAAGATTTTGGAAGTATCTTGGTTGTTGAAGAAAAGATATTTGTTGTGTTAACTAGAAGTTAGAAGGTTTTATTTTCTAATTAATTTAAAATTGATTTCCGGAGAGATTGAATTAAAAAAAAAATTGGGAAAAGAAAGGAAGTTGTTTTCATGGGAAAAAATGAGAGGATTTGGAAATGGTAGAATTGTTTTGAGGTTTGAGGAAATTGTTAATCTTAGAGGCTCTCTAATAATTTTAGGAATCTAGTTTTCTTGTATTCTTGGTTCTGGATTATTTTTTTTTCTCTAGGAAGTGGCAATTCTTCTGGAGGAAGCTTTGGAAATTGAAGATTAAAGGGAAGCTCGACATCAAACTTTGAATCGACAGATCTTCTCGAATAGGTTCTTTTTTGCTTTGTGAATTTTAATTTGAAAGAGATATTTAATTATTATTGTATTACAAATTGGAAAAGTTTAGGAGAAGATTTCTTTTATTTTAGAAGCTTTTGTTTTTTAAAGAAATTGTCATGATTGTTACAACCTCTGTAGAAAATAATTTAGATTCTCTATTTAAATTGAGTATTTGAAATAGATTAATAAAAAAGGGAAATTATAGTGGAATTATAGAACCTCTGTCGAATTTAAATCAAAACTTAGAAAACCTCTTTCTAGAAAATTGAATTTATTCTTCTATGTAGAAAATGATAAATTACCGTAAAAGTTTTAGATCTCTGTAGGGAATGTTTTTTTAACACAATAGAAAATTCATAAGAAAATAATTGAGGATTTAGGAAAACTCTATAATTTGTGTACTTATTTTCCTATAGAAATTTAGTTTTAAAATTTTCTCTTCTCTACAATTGCACAGACTTACTTGTCCTTTTTCTTGTATATATATATATATATATATATATATATATATATATATATATATATTTTAATAAATTTATATTTAAGTCTAATTTTATACCTATAGAAAATCTATTTCTTCAAAAAATATAACATAATCGCCATACAACAAATATAGGAAAAGACAGGGAAAGTGTTTTTTAAAAAATAAAATAAAATTTATTTTCGAGAAGGGTTGGGGGTTAATCCTCATCACCACTCCCTTTGAGGGGGGGCGTGGCTACTATGGCAGTGCCCTCCACACATGTGTGGAGAAGGCATTGTCCACAGGTAGCGCCGTCTCCCTCATGGGATGCCTAGCGTGGCCAGGCTTGTGATTTCTTCTTTTTATACATGTTTTTTAATATAAATTATATATATATATATATATATATATATATTTATTATATATATATATATATAATATATATTATATATAATATATATATATATTATATAATATATATATATATATATATATTTGCTTATTATATATGTTATAATTTTAAAATTATATGTTTTTAATATTTGATAGGTGTTGGAAATTGTATTTTAATTTTTAAATAATAAATAAATATATTTTTAAATATATTTATTTAAAAGTTATGTTGTTAAGTAATTATTTTTAAATGAAATTTAGGAAAAGTATAATTGATTTTATAAATTGAATAATATATATATATTAAATGTATATATAATTAATTTAATTATATATATACATATTAAATATATTTATTTAATTGTTGTTATTGTTATAGTGCATGCAAGCATGATTAGTTAAATTGAAATGATTGATTATTTTATTTGTGGGAATTGAGTTAATTTTTATGTGTATTGTGGAACTAAAAGTTAAACATTTAGTTTAATTTTGTTGTTGATCTATTAATTAGGATTTTTCTTAAATGAGGTATTTTAAATATGAAATATTGATCTATTGGATTTAGGAAATCCGAATGGTAGTGATTTTAATTACATGAGTTGTTTATTTTAATTGCATGTAATTGTGAATTGGGGGGATATTTCTTGTTGAGAAAATGTAAGTCTTCCAGAGTTGGTTAAATTGTGAAAGGGTTGTTGTATCTTTTGTTCACCCTTTGAGATTTCCTTGGGTAGTGCATGTTTTTTGGATTCAATGTTTGACATCCATAGGGATGTGTTACCTCTTGAGATGTGGTGATTATGTTGTTATCAGTTTTAGTGCACTGTCTACCCTTGGGTTGTGGAATACGTTATTGTGTTGATGATAGGGGATGTGGTGATTATGTTGTTATCACTTTTAGTGCACTTTCTACCCTTGGGTTGTGGAATAATTTATTGTGTTGATAATAGGGGAGTGGCGTTTAATGAGGGTCGAGACACAAAGTGGTCCTAGGACAACTCGTGTGAGAGTCAGTTTAATTAGTGGAAATTAAATAACCTATATTAGGGGAATGGGTATCTTAATACATTAACTTGATAATTTATCCTTCCTCATTGGCTCAAGGGCTTGTGTTAGACTTGAGATGAGTCGGGAATGCCTAGAATGGCATGATCATTATCTTTTCTTCTTGAAAGATAATCAATTCTGCATTGTTGTGCATGTGGGGCCGGAGTTCATCAGAGGTTACCAGGATAACCCAAGATAGGGGTTGAGACCTAGGAGGATATCCTTAGGATAACCAGTGCAACCTTTGTGATGAAACTCCTCCTATGACAGTAGTAAGTTTGTATTGTATAATGGTTGTTCTTTATTTAGTGATTCTGGAAGTAATGTAACCTTATGTTTTGTGTTTATTGGTACAATGTTGTTTTGTACATTGCCTGTGTCTAGAGGTAGTTGGTTTATCTTGGTTACCTTTTACCATCTCCTAGCATGGGGGTTGGGCCTATGGGTACCACATGGCTGGGTGGTGTGCACCTTACACTGTTAAAATTTCTCTTCCTGTTCGTGATGGCAGGATCTTCTAGTTTGAGGAGCTCATGTGTTTCTATGGATTTGTACTTCTCTTATATTCATTATAACAATGGGACACTATGTATTTATACTCATCATTTGTAATCAAGGAGGATCCTTATGTTGTAATTGTAACATTACGTATGATCTATTTAGTATGAGACTAAATTGTATATATTGTGTTATATGGTGTTGTATCTGTGCAAATATGTTCATTACATTTCTATGTATTATATTTATTATGCAATGGATTAATGTTTTGATGGATGTTGTTTATCATGAGTTAAATTCATATGCTATGGTTAGATTAATTTTGTAAGTTTTGAGATTCACATGTAGACGCGTTGTGTGGCCTAGAAGATGTATGTGGTTAGAGTAGATTACTTTACTTGTCATTGTTACTCTTTTTTAAAAATTACAAATATGGGTTTTTTCCCTTGGTGAGTTCTTGCTTGTGCGGTTATCCTATGGTTTGATATATATTTATATGTATCTTTATATATATATATATTATATATATATATGTATATATATATGTATAGGTATATATGTAAAAGTATATAGGTGTGTGGCATGTAAGCATAATGCATACGTACGTGCATGCTACGCACAGATACGTAATTTCCATATGCTATCCATATATTACTATACGTCCATACAATAACCCAGTAATGCACATATACGTATGCTGTATATATACATGTATATCCATATATATATAGGCATTACGTATACATGCATAGTACGTAACATGCACACATACGTAGATATATTTCCTACGATATGCTGCACATATGTGTATTATGTATTACATATAAATCGATAGGTTATCTCCAGGTCCAATTCTATTCATTAATTCCTTTGGTCAACCCTCACCGGACATTTTTAGGTTTCTGGTGATTGGGGACAAGGTGGCGGGTGGGTTATAAGTTCAACCAATTTTTTTTCAGCCTCACAAATTTTTTGGCTTTTGGTAACCACAAAAAAGTGGCAGAGGCGGTTGTTGGCTGCTTTAGGAATTGGGTGGCATTTTTCAGGCCACATAGATGGAGAAGGCTGTGGAAATTAAATGTTGGTTCACGCCAACATTAATTGTTGTATGCTTTGTGTGTATTGGGGATTTCCATAATAACAAGTGCCCTTTAACACCTCGGGGAACAAAATGAATGTTGGTAAATTTTCAATGATGCATTGTTTGGTGTCGTTCTATTGCTATACCTATTATGAGAGTCAAGAGTGATGAGGCTTAGCTTCTGTGAGGGTGCAAGTTATATTAAGTTTTGTGCAGCTTCTGCGAAGGTGGGTAGGCATTACTTTGTGGTTTTTGCAAGGGATGGTGGTTGGAAATGCAAAAGAAATGTGTCGACTATGATAGTGTTTTGCCTATTCTTGTGCAAACAAGTTGGTGGGAAGGTGTTTGTTTAAAGCAAGTGGGAAGAGGTGCAACAAAATTTATTTTTTTGGCATGGATTTTAAACTTTGAAACCTATATTATGTTTAATTTTCCCTTTTTGTTTGCTCCTTATGGTTGCAATACAATTAAATAGACATTGCTATATAGCCTATCTTGAATGTTTTCTTGTATATTTTGACCCATTGGTTCTGTTTTGTATAGTTTGATTGGAATGCTTGCAAGCCTTTTTCATTTTCCAACTTCCCGCATACCAAGGCTAAGGTTGCAAATGGCCTTCCTTTTAAAAAAAATCTAGGCCAAAATTTCCATAAGGCCACACTGTTTTAATGCTTGTGGAAAGAGCACAGACATCCATACTGAATTTTCCCTCATTTTCCTTGCTGAGAAGGCTAGGAATTCAAAGCTTCTCTTGGATATAATATGTTGTCCATCCCGAAGCAAGGAATAATCATAGGCAAAAAAAGCTTTGAATTTATATCCCTCTCAATCAATCAAGTGAGGGAAAATGTTGTGTGAATGTCTGGTCTCTTTAATGCTAGCTAGTTTTGAAATTGCTTGTTGTATGGTTTGCATGTGCTTGAAATACTTCTGATTATAGCTCTTGTTTATCCAGTTGTATATAAGTTGTGAGATGTAAGATAGGGCTTCCTTTATACTATACTTAATGTAATGAATATATCAAATGCATAAAAGAAACAATATTTCTTGCACCCAATGGTGGCTAGACATAACTCATAAACCAAACCATTTGCAACAAGCTAGAAAGAAAAAACCATCAATATGCTTTTAGAACTAAGATAAGTTACAGTTTCATAAATACTACACGAGCAGTTTTACAAATATGCACCTCTCTCATTTTCCTTCAATTGCACCTCTTCCCACTTTGTTTGTCTTCCCTTTGTCCCTTGTTGATGGCTTCTTGTAGGTGAACATACAACTATCACAATCAACACCAGCTGTAGAAATTTTGTGAAGGTGGTTGGTTATCTTTTGTTCTTTGCATGTGTTGATGGTTGCAAAGGGTGTGCATTGCGGTAATTCTTATATATATATATATAGATAGATACATATATATTCTTATATATATGTATAGATATATACATATATATATGTATAAAATTTTATATGTGCATAGATATGTATATACATAGATATATACATGTATATATATATATATGTACATATAAATATATATATATATATATACGCGTGACGTGCATATTATTACAGACGTGCGTGCGTAATATTATTACATATTATTACGTATTACATTATTATTGGCTGCCAGACGGCGTGCGTCCATCCAGCAGGCGTTCTTTACGCGTACGCATATACCTTATCCCAGATACACGTACCATTATTATTATATTACATATATACACATATTATTATTATTGCTACATGACATACATAAGCATGTATATTATACATATTATTATTAATATATATATATGCACAGTATGTTTCTTGAAAATTGTAGACATTTTCCTTATTCTCTTGGGGCTTTAAATGAATATTTCCTTGTACCATCATCACTACATGGAAACCATGCAATGATTAATGCTAAAGTCATTTTGTTGGCCTTCTCTATCGCTGCACCAAACTCTTTAAAACTTAAAAAAATGAAAAAAAAGAATAACACCTACTATACGATGTTGGAGGCATGGCAACACGCAAGCTGGGAATAATTCCATCCAATGTTTCCCATGGCCAAATGCTAATTCTTCTTGTTAGGTTGTGTTGTGGAGAAGAAAATAGAGTATTTAAGTATATTGCAATCATTTTCAAACAAGATAATCCATAAATAAGACAATATTATATTTTGTTGTGTGTAGATTTGCATGTAAACGAAAGTAGATGTAAGCAATGTGCATCTCTATTCTTGCCAATGTTTATTGTTTTACTGAAAATAGTTATTTCTATAGGCCTTAACATGACATACTTCAAATGTTATACTTCATATCACTATTATATAGAACATTGAAGCCTGTCTTGCTAATTATTTGTTTTCCTTCATACTGGTTGTGTTTCTAGGGGAGAAAGGAAAGAATTTTAATATTGAAACAATGAACTTGGAATAACAAATTGTATGTTAATTATTATTTGAATCATTGAAGACCTTGTTATTATTAATTTTTTTCTGCCATATTGTTAATGGCTGTGTAAACAAATTAAGAGTTGATGTTGTGTTTTGAAGCCATAGACCTCTTAGCCACCCACCAGTGTTGTAGCTCTTTGTTCCTAAACAGAGTAGACATAGCAATGTCAGTGGTCTCTAGCTCTTCTGAGGCTAGGGAACAATCCTCAAGAAACACTCCTGTAAGTGTGTTTGTTATTTAGTTTATTGTTGCTACTAATTTCCTTGTCAGTTTGTCAAGTACGCCAAAAAAATAAAGGAAATACTCTGTTTACATTAATAATTACTATTATATATTCTAACTTATTTATATTTGAACTATATTTCTTGTTTCCTATTTAGTTTATTGGCCTTTATGGAGTAAGTTAGATCTTAGAGGGAAAAATGTCTTGGTTTGCAAATGCATCAATATTGTTGTTTATTTTTAGAGTTGAGTCATAGTAATAGAGATGTAATTGCTGCCACTATACTAAGTTTAATTTCCTTGTAGGCTACAAATGTGAATCCAACCTTAAAAAAAAATGCACTATGCTCTATAGATGTTGGGGATGTTGTCCAATCTCCAGTGCTCCAACTAATATCTTACCAAAAAATAAGAGGTGATCAAAGCCCAATTGATCAATACAAAGTCATGATATCTGATGGATCCCACATGTAGATAGGAACTCTGCCAGGAAAGTACAATGAACTTTTGTTTATAGGCGAATTGAAAATAGGTTCAGTTGTGTGCTTGAAAAACTATTTTTCAAGAAATCTATAGAATTGAGGTTTGATATAGTTGTTCCTTTCTTTTTCTTGTATTTTTCTACTTCCTTGTTCGTGGGGGCTTCATTTTAAAGTATTTAATCTCCATTTCATTCTAGGGAAATTTTCATATTGTCCCTAGATGAGAAGATGATAGATTGCAAGCTAATTGGAAAACCTAAATATTTGTTTAGAGATCAAGAAAAACATAAAGTTGGTTGTGAGTCACCCTCCCCATCAAAATGGGCCTCCATGTTTGGAATTAACACATCGCCAAGGTAACAAGATGCCCCTGCAAAAATCAGCCATGTTAAAGGGTTGAATGTTTACCAAACTAGATGGATGATAAAAGGTTGTGTAACAAAAAAGAGGGATATGAACCATTATAGCAAGCAAGGCTGTGAGGGGAAATTATTCAACTTTGATATCATTCATGATAAGGGCACATAAATATGGATTACATGCTTTAATGAGATTGCAGACATGCATTATGATAAGGTTGAGGTGGGACATACTTACTATGTGTCAAAGGGATCGGTGAGACAAGTAGACATAAAATTTAATAAGCTGGACAACCAGATGGAAATCATTCTAGATCAAACTTTAATGTTAAAGTCTTGTGATGATGAGGCCTTTGTGCTAGAGGAAGTATTTTGTTTCATACAATTAAATCAAATTGCAGATTGGACTAATAACAATTTAATTGATGTTATTGGCACTATGATGCATGTGGGAATGGTTTCAACCATACAAAGGAAAGATTAGTCCCAAAAAATTTAGAGGACTGATAAGATTAATGATTTGCCATCTTTTTCAATTGATGTTGATTTGTGGGGATCATCTTGGGAAGAAAAGGGTCATGAGTTAGAGAGGTTGTACACCCCTGGTTCAACTCTTATCCTTGCTATGAAAAATGCATGTGTTGGCTACTTTAATGGAGATGTTCTTAACACAGCCGTAGGAAATATTCTATAAATAAACCCTGACATTTCGAAGACACAACCATTGATCAAGAGAGCCTATATTGCTCCACCTAATATCGAGCCCCCTCATCTAGTCCCTTGAAAGGTCACTTTGGCAAATGGGAGAGTAACTATTGCATACATGTTCGACGACTGCCTTGGCTTGCCAAATACTTTGCAAGCTACTCTCAAGGAAATAGTAAAATTTATAAAAATTGATGCATTCTATTATGTTGCATGCCTGTTGGAGATGAATGGTAGGCAGTGCAAAAAAAAAGTGTGAACAATCTGACAAAAATAAATGGTTTTTCCCAAAATTCCAAAAAATGATAGGTGACTGTGACTACTGATATTTATTGGAACTAAAGATTGAAGACAATATAGGCAAGCTTTGACGCAACATTAGAGAGTAATCATTAAAAGTTGTTCTTTACAGTAAGTAATTGCAACGGTCTACTGATAGCTGATAATGATGCAAGATGCAAAATGGTAGGGTCAAGAGCATGGCACCTTTTCTCTTAGCACACCTCAATGCATTGCAACCAGAAGTTGTAGCCTTTATAGTAAAATTTTTTCTTTGGGATGTGGCTATCAATTTTTAGCTTTCTATTACAATGGCTATAATTGAATAAGATTGTTAATTTTATGTAGTTCATTCTATTTTTGCATAATCGACATACTAAACCTCACAGTTTTATGTTATTTTTGTAGAACATATTCCAGCCATAATGTGGTATTAAATGGACTAATTTCTTCCAAACAACCTTTCAGAATAATTATAGTAGCTAGGAAATCAATAACAATTTCCAATTACACAATCAAATCCTAATTTACTGTATATATTGATTGTAGTAGGCAATATTTATTTCACTACTTATGAGAGTGGTGGGCAATGTATGCTTTTGCTTGGGGGTTTGGTGAGAGTCCATGAGGCTCCATGACCCAATATGGTAGGGTGGGGAGTAAGCCTTATTGTGTAGAGTTTTATTTTATATTTCTTATGTACAATTTGCTATCTTTCTGACATATGATTCATTAAAATATCATGCTCTTTAGGTAATTCTTATGAAATAGTGAAGTAGCTGGTCTTATACACTTATTGTTAGATAGCACTAGGAATTGTTGATTATTGTTCTCTTGGCTAAGCTATAGCATCTAATTATTGACAAAGTCATGTCAAAAAGGCTATTTTCTTTAAATTTTAGTTAGTGTTGTGTTGGGTTGTTGTCAATTCCCTCTTGATCTTTTTTTATACTTTGCATTTTATGCTTGGATTTTCAAATTTCCTTGTTGATAAACTCATTTCCGTTCTTGCTTGGGAGAGATAGTTCAAGAACTTGGGTGTTAATATTCGAGTTTAGATGGTAAATAGATGGATGGCCTTTGTGAGCCAAGTTCAACCAACTATGAAAACCAAGTGATTGTAATTGTGGTTATGAATCTACATCCCAGTTCTTGAACTCCCTTTCCCAAGCAAGAACAACCGATGATGTTTCATCATCCAATATGGTAGCATGGAGAGCAGACCTCCTTTTATATGTCCAAACTTCAATTCATTCCATACACAAGGTATGGCTAGATTTTATTTACTTATTGTGTTCTATTGCAATTGTATTGCATCATCTTTGTCATTAATTGTATAAGGATTTTATTCCTTTTCCTTGTAGACCATGCTCCAACAATAATACAATCTTCCATACACTAACGTGTTACAAACAACCTTCCTGGATAATGTTAGTGACTGTAAAATTTAGTAATAATGTTCAAATAGACAATCATATCCTAATGTACTCAATATTGATTATAATACACAATATTCATTTCACCACTAATTATAGTGGTTGTGAATCTATATTCTTTCTCGGGGGTTTGGTGAGGGTCCATGAGGGTCCATGACCCAATATGGTAGGGTGGAGGGAAGTCCTCATTGTGTTGACTTTAGCTTTGTATTTTGTATGTACACATTTCCGTCTTACTGGCATGGGGTTCAAAAAAAAAATTATATGTTTAAGATTATGGTTACAATGGACTAAAATATTTGACCTTATACACTTTATGTTAGATTCCATTGAGCATTATTGATTAGTCTTCTCATAATTATACTCTACATCACACAAATTATTAACTTGTTTTTAACAAAAATTTGTCTATGGTGCTTTGTTGGTGGCTATGAAAAGAACCTTTATTTCTATTGTTAACAATTGATGCAATTGTGAAATCATGGGGTTTTAGGTAATGATGAATACAACTAATACTATGCCACAGTTATTACTTCCCATCTAAATGCACATTACTAATGTCATTATTTATTTCGACATTCAACCTTATCCATAATAATATTCTATTTTAATTAGCTAATGAAACTTAATGATATTGATGTTATTTTTAGATTGCTACAATGGCTAAATTATGGGGTGTTCTTAGATAATTATGAATTTAATTAGTACTATGCCAGATTTGTTATTTCCTATCTAAATACACATTAGTAATCTCATCAATTATTTAGACATTCAACCTTATCCATAATAATATTATATTTCCATTGACTGATAAAACTTAATGATATTAATATTACTTTTTGATTGTTTTAAGTATAGTTGATGTAGCATTCTTTGTTAGTTGCTGGCTAAATTATGTCGTACAGTTGTATAATGATGAATTCATCTAATTTAATGTCAACATTATTATTTTGCAACTAATTCCACATTAGTAATGTCATCAATTTAGACATTGAATCCTATACATAATAATATTATATTTTGATTAACTAACAAAACTTAATAACTAATTGAACGTTAATACAATTGTTCATCAACCAACCCTCTATATGTGTATATATGTATAATCTACAAAGAGATTTCCTCACCAACTATTGCTTGCACATTGTAACTATTATATGGATACCCTTCTTACAACCCATTAGGATTAACACCGTCCTTTCCTCCCCATTATAGTTCAAACTGTAAGGGAAAAAAGGGATACAATATTGTTCCCACTTAATCTCTTTCATTATTGTGCATAATATATTTAGCAAACCATTGTATTATTTGCTAGATTTCCTAATGTCTAACTATATTCTCTACATCTCCAGAGCATATAGCTAATGTTCCCACTCATGCCATTCACATTCGAATATTTCCCTGCATACAATTTTTATACATCACTCCCCTTTTATGGCATGCGTTTCCTATCGCCTCATTGTTGCGTGCTACTACACGAAAGTACTAGTGTTTATTTATCGTATTATTGTGTTTTTTTTATATTCCTAATCAAGGAATTCATTTTTTGACACTCTCTTGAATGCAAGATTATTTCTAGTTTCATAAGTGATATTGGTATATTGAGTCTATTGTGTGACTCTTACATGGTATCAAAGCTTTGGTTCTACAAGCTTCTATTAAAATCTAGAAGTGATTTGTCCAAGATTTTTTTCTAAGTATATTTTTAGGTACAACAAACTTCACTATTTAGTCCAAAAGGTCTAAAATATATATTTTTACATATAAAACTATAACATTTTGATATTTTTATTTATTACAATTTTTTAGCTTTCAAAAAAATTCCATAAAATTTTCCATACAATAATGCAAATCAATCCATATTTTATAAGATAATTCATCATTATTTGTCAAATGCCACTTTTTTTGGTTTTGAGGAGACACTTGAGGATATTTAATTCTTCTATAGAGATATTTTTTCCATATCTATTATCTCAGCATATTTATCTTTGAAGGTTATTTTTATCATTCTTCATAAGATTTTATATTGGTTTCATCTCATAAAATTTTGAAATCCTTTGATTTTGACATGTTGACATTTAGATTAATTCTAAGAGGTACACATCATGTGTAATAACCCCATGTTGCTGATACTTTTGCTACTATTTGTTACTCGTATGTGTTAGCATGATACTGGTTTGTGAAGGTGATTAGTTCACCGTCTTGTTGTGTGGATGCATAGTTAGATTGATTGAGGATTATGTTACTTCAGTTGATGACATGATGATTACATTGGATTGTGATATTTAATTTGATTTAGTAATATAGTTTGATGCAGTGATTTCGTAATTTATTTTATGATGTGATCATTTAGTTACAAATGTTATTTCATCATTGATATTATAATTGTTAGTATAGTTTTGGTGAGAGGACAGTGTAGCACCACTCATTTACGAGTGCCCTACTACGCTGTAATTCCTTCTCACAATGTAATGCTTTAATTATATATATATATGGACATGTACATGACCTTGTTTGTATGCAAGGATTGCAGGTATAGAGTCTCGATTCCACCTGCTTTGGTAGGACAGGTCGAGCATCAAAATAAACTCAACGAGATTGATGTTGAAAAATGAGTAATTAGGAAAGTGTTCCCATCCCAAGTTCGTCTACTATGAGTCCTTTGTTGTCTTTGTTTCTATTTGTCCTTGTGTGTAATTATGTAGTGTTGATTAATATTTTAGTTGTCATTTAATTAATTTCTATTAAGTGTGACTAATTATTATGTTTAATTAATAGTGTTATTATAATTAATTATGGTTAAGTTGATTGAATAATATTCTTGATTAAAGGGATAGTTTTAATAAAATAAAAATTGCTTTGTTGATTTGTAGAATGTTAAATTTGCTATTTAATTTTGGAGTTAATTAAATAACTTATATAGCTATATTATTATTATTAGAAGAATAAATATAATATAATATAATATATAAATAAAATTGATTTAAAAATTATTAAATTCTTTATTGGAGGTTTACAGGAAGTAGTGGGGAATTAATGAATTTCTGGTGGGGAAAATATTTTCGGAGAGAATATGGGCATGGGGTAAAAAAAGTTTCTTCATGGGAATTTTTGGCAGAGAATGGGGGGTGGTTTTCTCTGTGTGAATTTTTCTGGTTAATATTTTTGTGAAGGAGGTTGTGAAAAGGCTGCAGGAGTTTTTTTGGAGCTGAATTTTGGCTGGAGGTGAAACTTCTGGGAAAAGCTTCATAGTTGGAGGTTTCCGTGGCAAAGCTGGGCACAAATTTGCTTCTACAACCTATAGTAAATAGGTTCTTTTCAGTTTTTAGTTGAATGTTTTCATGTTTTGAATAATTTATTTGTTTTATTAAAGAGGAAATTGACTGTACCCCTTGTGAAAGTTAGAAAATTTTGTGTAGAAATAGTGTTCCCAGCTGCAGAATATTGCTGTAAAAATTTGTGTTACCCCTATAGGAAAATTTACACAACAAAATTAGTGAACTTTGTTAAATGAAATTATTTCTTGAAACAGTAGCTCTTAAAGGTGTAGTAAAAAACCTCTGTAAAGTTGAGGAATTTGAAGGGAAATCCTCTGTAGATTTTAAAATAAAACTCTCTAGTAAAAAAATAGAAAATAAGAAAACTTCTGTGCAAATTTTCTATATGTTACCTATTGTTAATTATAATGTTTTATTTTCCCAATTTATTCCATTTGTTTTGAAAAGAATTCTTAGAAAAAAAAATTCTCTTCAGGAAAATATTACTGTTTCTATGAATTTAATTTTTCTGAGAAATTATAATTTATTTATATATATATATATTTATATTTACACAATATATATATATATACTTTTTAAAAATACATATATTAACTCTGTTAAAAAAAATGAAATTATGAAAATTCGTAATTTATTCTTCCGTATGAAATTTTTATTAAAAAAAAATAACGAAATTCCAATTCACGGAATTCATCATAAATTATATAAAAAAAATTATATATAGGGCATGGGGACAGCTTCTGATTAGGTACCCACATATCTAAGTACTGTGTCAAAGGATTGTTACTGACAGGTCCTTTGGGTGGCTAGGTCGTAGCCAGCAGCATGTGACCTCCCATGGGAGGTTTGCAGCCTCCAAGTGTATGGGTTTTTTTTTTTAAATAAAAATAAAAATAAATAATAATTATTATTATTAATTTCAATTTTTATTTATAATATATGAATTTTGAATTATTAAATTTAATAAATATATATATATATATATATATATTCATTTATTTATTTATTTAGTGTTTGTGGAATATTAATATGTCAATTATTTCTATGAAGTTAAAATTTTTATTATGATCATAAATGTGAAATATATATATACATATATATACATATATATATATATATGCATTTTTTTAAATTAGAGAAATATTATGGAAGTTATTTGTAATGGTAACTTGTTATTAAATAGATTGGAGGAAATACTTGTACCAAAAAAATTTGAGTGTTTTAACTTATTAAAATACGTTGAGTTTATTGGTAGATTAATTCTTATGATGGATTTCATGCAAAGTGTTATTTCATTGTGTTTGTTAAGCAATGTAAACTGATGTTTTTAGAACTTTAATGTAGAAAAATTAGCTATTTCTTGAGTTTCTTGTTAGGGGTTATAGTCATGTGTAGGCCTTTAAGTTAGTATACCTTTCTTACGGGATTGGATTATTGTGTAAACTTCTAGAGGTTTAGAATTTGGTGTTCTAAGTTATGTGGTTTTTATAATTGATGCTTGATTCTATTTTGGTCTTAAGTTGTGATCTTGAGTCTACCTTGAGTTGCAATTGTTTTGTTTAAGTAATTGAGTCATATGATTATAGTGAGATGGTTTTGCCTTGCGATTGTTTACTCTATGTTAGTGTACTTGAGATTACAATCCATTTGATTGTGATGTGTGTTGGGGGTTCTAGGGAGAGTGGCTCTATGTGGGTGTCGGCGCACAAAGGGGCTGTCAGGATAACCCACGTTAGAGTTAGTGTAAAAAGTAAAAACCTAACTAATTAATTAAGGGATGGGTAGTCAAACATTAATAAGATAATTATTGATACCTTGTCGGCCTATTAGGGCTTCCATAGACTAAAGGTGTCTGAGAAGGCCGTGGTTGGCAAAACTGTGACCTCATCTTCGTGAGAGGTTAACAATTCTGCATGAGTCACCCTATGGAGTGGCGCCTTGAGATAGGAAGTCAGGATAACCATAGATGGAGGTGGCACCTTGTGATAGGTTGTCTTGGTAATCCATGTAAGGAAATGTGATGACACTCTCCTCTAGCATTTCCTTATGTGTTGTTTTATTGGAATCCTCTGGAAGTGGTGTATTGATGTGTTTGGTGATTTGTTGTTATGGGTTGGAAGTGATTTATTATTATGACTTGGTGTATATTGTTGTCATGTTTTGTCAGTAGAATTTTTTGGTTATGTTATCCTATTTGTGTGATTTCTCTTTCCATGTTTGGATTTGAGTCTTATGTGTTACCTTAGATGTCCTTGGTCGGGAATCCTTTCTTAACTATTCCTAGCATGGGGGTGGTTGGGTGGAACGTGCTTCGCACCCCGTTGGGTTCCCTATTTGGCAGTTGTTCCTTTAGTGCAAAGATTGTTTAGACAAATTAGAGTTATGTTCCTTCAGATGTATATTTGTACTTTTGTCATATCTTGTAAATTGAAATGTAACTCTCCCATGTGTTGGGAAGATGTATGTTGTAACTTGGATAATTGTTTATTGGGATTTATTTGTGGAATGATGTATTGTATTACCACATACTGTAATTCAGATTCTATTCATTTTTGTAAATATTCTTGATGATGTAATTATGTTTGAGTAAATGATATTTTTAATATTTCCAAGTTAAATTCATTATGGAATCTTGGATAGCATCTTTAGGGTTCATTCTTGGCATAATGATTATCGTTTATAAATGTTTATATGAAAACTTATATTAGTAGAAATGAATGTTAGATTAATCAAATTTGATAATGGGTAGATTTTGTAATGTCTCTTCGTGTACCCCAAGGGACTTAGGTGTTTAGTTTGTATTTGTAATTATGTTGGTTGCAATAGTTAACATAGTACTTTTAGTTTGTGCTTTAAAAAAAAAAATTGTTGTGTACTTAGTTGTCCTTTGGGGTTTGCGGGATGGGGTGTTACAACTTGGTATAAGAGCCAGGTTTGCAAACACTAGGTACTCTAGGTAGTTGAGTCCATTAGGCAACCTTGTGTAACTCTTGATATCACATAACTCCAATTGTTGTGCAGGATCATGCCTAGGGGTAGAGGTCATGGCCAAAGGAGAGGGTGAGGTGGTGGCCATGGGGCCAACCACCAAAGTCCATCACTTCCGAGCTCACATGTTTTAGGGCATGAGGAACTACAGAGTTCCCAAAGCAATCCAATAGGTGGTGGTGGTCAGAACCCAGACAACCTGGTCTAGGTGGGTAGTTGCAACTTTTTTTAGAGGAGATATTGGGTCGTCTAGGCCCTAGGCAGGATGAGGAATAGAGGTTGGATAGGGAATGGGAGAGATCCCCTAGATGTGGGGAAAACACAACTGAACAAGAGAAAATAGTGGCAAGTCATATGAGAGACCTGTTGAGAGCATGACCTCCTACATTTGATGGATCTGGTGG
The DNA here is from genome assembly GCA_007258455.2 of Sequoia sempervirens. Lineage (NCBI taxonomy): Eukaryota > Viridiplantae > Streptophyta > Pinopsida > Cupressales > Cupressaceae > Sequoia > Sequoia sempervirens. The sequence continues at coordinate 34,680 of VDFB02361293.1, read as the reverse complement.
GGGTCTAGAGGCAGAGACTTGGTTGATTGATTTGGATAGATGCTTTGCAATGCATCCATACGGTAGTAACACTAGGGCTAGGTGCACTATCATGCACCTTAGATGCTTTATTTGTTGAGTAGTATGAATGCAGATTTTATGAACTCAAACAATATGCAGGAATTGGTGATGACGAGGCAATGTTGGTGGAACATTTTATCAGGGGTTTGAATGCCCGCATTAGTGGAGTAGTTAGGGTCTTCAAGCCAAAGATGATGGAGGTAGAAGTTGAGAAGGCTCGTCTTGTGGAAGAAAATCTGGCTATGGCATTAGGAGGACACATAGGAGTATAGATTGGTAGTGCTACAGTTTCAGGTTTTGGTTCTCAAGATGGACAACCTCAAGTTGTAGGGACTTTTAGGAATTTTTGGGCACCCTCTAAGGGTGGTCCACAGCAGTAGCAACATCGTAATCCACAAAAGAATAAGAATACTCAGCCTCAGCAGGGTAATATTTTTCAGTCTCAACATGATGATGGTTGGTTTTAGAATGAGAGAGATCAGAGTTGGCAAAAATTTCAACATGATCATTTTGATTAGCTTGCTTAGAGGTCTTAGTCTACAGTTAGTGGAGGTAGTTTTCCATGGTCTACTGTACCTCCAGGTGATAGAGGATTCAAAAGGAGTATATAATGTTTTACTTGTGGTCAACAGGGTCACATTGCTCGTTAGTGTCCTTAGAAGGGAACTTTTGGGTTTAGTATGAGACTGACGGCTTCAAAGTTGACAATAGGAGATGTAGGTAGGTTGCATAGGGTGTTTATCATGGTGGATAATCACTAGGTTGAGCACCAGGGTGCAGTTGGAGATGTTTCTGGTGGAGGACTGGCATCGTTCTTTGGAAACCATGCATGTCCTTCTACGTCAGGAGTTGATCCTTAGAGGTCGAGACATTGACCGGGTACAGATCCAATAGGATCCTAGTAGAGAGTCTTCTATTTCTTGGGAGGATGTATTCTAGATGTGTGTGTTATCTATTTTCTATTTGCAGGCTTCCTCGAGTAAGCCTAATTCTAGGGGGGAAGGATGTTGTACCCCTCCATTTTGCTTATGTTTTCTAATAGTATATTTCACTTTGATAGACCCCGATACCTTGTTTTGATGTATTTGATCGCTGACTATAGAGCGATGGTGGATTTATTGTTTGTTTGATTTGTTGCACTGGATATTGCATATGTTGTTATATGATGCATTTCGTGGTAATTATGTTATATGGCTATTTTGTGGTGTTCCTAATAATATATATATGGTGATGTTGTGAGTTTTATGTTGTTCTAGTGTTTGATGTGTGTGGGTTTATAAACTAAAACCTATTCCTTGGTGTTTTTCCAGGATGAAGATAAGGAAAACACCTAGGAAGAAGGTTCAGGACCCGCTAGTCAAACAGCTATGGAAAATCAAACTTTGGTATGATTATTCCAAATGCTCCATGCTTTCGAATTTTGAGACTTTGGCGGAAGCTCTAAGGAGACTTCATCGTGAAAGAAAGGAATGGACACCTTCCAGTAAGGAATTCGTTAAGGCTACTAGCCTAGTTGACTAGGAAACCATCTAGTTATCCTTTGCATGTTTTCTTTTGTTACCGGCCTCCTGGAGTAAGCCATGTCCTAGGGGGGAGGATGTAATACCCCCATGTTGCTAATACTTTTGCTACTATTTGTTACTCTTATGTGTTAGCGTGATACTGGTTTGTGAAGGTGATTATTTCACCATCTTGGTGTGTGGATGCATCGATAGATTGATTGAAGATTATGTTACTTCAGTTGATGACATGATGATTACATTGGATTGTGATGTTTAATTTGATTTAGTAATATAGTTTGATGTAGTGATTTCCTAATTTATTTTACAATGTGATCAGTTAGTTACAAATGTTATTTCATCATTGATATTATAATTGTTAGTATAGTTTTGGTGAGAGGACAGTGTAGCACCACTCGTTTACGAGTGCCCTACTATGCTGCAATTCCTTCTCACAATGTAATACTTTAATTATATATATATATGGACATGTACATGACCTTGTTTGTATGCAGGGATTGCAGGTACAGAGTCTCGATTCCACCTGCTTCAGTAGGATAGCGCGAGCATCAAAATAAACTCAACGAGATTGATGTTGAAAAAGGAGTGGTTAGGAAAGTGTTCCCATCCAAAGTTCATCTACTGTGAGTCCTTTGTTGTCTTTGTTTCTATTTGTCCTTGTGTGTAATTGTGTAGTGTTGATTAATATTTTAGTTGTGATTTAATTAATTTATGTTAAGTGTGATTAATTATTATATTTAATTAATAGTGTTATTATAATGAATTATGGTTAAGCTGATTGAATAATATTCTTGATTAAAGGGATAGTTTAAATAAAATAAAAATTGCTTTGTTGATTTGTAGAATGTTAAATTTTCTATTTAATTTTAGAGTTAATTAAATAACTTATAAAGCTATATTATTATTATTAGAAGAATAAATAAAATATAATATAATAAATAAATAAAATTGATTTAAAAATTATTAAATTCTTTATTAGAGGTTTACGAGAAGTAGTGGGGAATTAATGAATTTCTGGCAGGGAAAATATTCTAAGAGAGAATATGGGCATGGGGTAACAGAAGTTTCTTCATGGGAATTTTTGGCAGAGAACGGGGGGTGGTTTTCTCTGTGTGGGTTTTTCTAGTTAATATTTTTGTGAAGGGGGTTGTGAAAAGGCTACAGGAGTTTTTCTGGAGCTGAATTTTGGCTGGAAGTGAAACTTCTAGGAAAAGCTTCATAGCTAGAGGTTTTCGTGGCAAAGCTTGGCACAAATTTACTTCTACAGCCTACAGGAAACATGTTCTTTTCAGTTTTTAGTTCAATGTTTTCATGTTTTGAATAATTTATTTGTTTGATTAAAGAGGAAGTTGACTATACCCTCTGTGAAAGTTAGAAAATTCTCTATAGAAATAGTGTTCCCGACTGCACAATATTGCTGTGAAAATTTGTGTTACCCCTGTAGGAAAATTTACACAGAAAAATTAGTGAACTTTGTTAAATGAAATTCTTTCTTGAAACAATAGCTCTGAAAGCTGTAGTAAAAAACCTCTGTAAAGTTGATGAATTTGAAGGGAAATCCTCTGTAGATTTTAAAATAAAACTCTCTAGTAAAAAAATAGAAAATAAGAAAATTTTTGTGCAAATTTTCTATATGTTACCTGTAGTTAACTATAATGTTTTATTTTCCCAATTTATTCCATTTTCTTTTAAAAGAATTCTCAGAAAAAAAAATTTCTTTGCAGGAAAATATTATTGTTTCTATGAATTTAATTTGTCTGAGAAATTATAATATAAATATAAATATATATATATACCTTTTAAAAATACATATATTAACTCTGTTAAAAAATAAAAGGAAATTATGAGAATTCATAATTTATTCTTCCGTATGAAATTTATATTAAAAAAAAAATTGACGAAATTCCAATTCACGGAATTTGTCATAAATTATTAAAAAAAAATTTAAAATTTTAAAAATTATATATAGGGCATGGGGGGACGGCTACGGTCATACCCTTGCGCAACCCACAAAGGCTACACACAACAGTCAAAGGACTATTGCACAGCAGTCCTTTGGACTGCTGTACGCAACCCTTGGAGGCCACGACCTCCCCTATGGGGAGGTTCGCAACCTCCAAGTGTATGGGTTTTAAAAAAAAAAAAAACATAAATAAATAATAATAATAATAATAATTTTCTGTTTTTATTTATTATATACGAATTTTGAATTATTAAATTTAATTTTAAATTAATAAATATATATATATGTATAAATATATATATGTATATACATATATATATATATATGTATATATATATATATGTATATATATATGTGTGTATATATATATGTATATATATATATATATATATTTAATGTTTGTGGAATATTAATATGTGAATTATTTCTATGATCTTAAAATTTTAATTATGATCCTAAATGTGATATATATATTTATATATATATATACATATATATATATATATATATGCATTTTTTTAAATTAGAGAAATATTATGGAAGTTATTTGTAATGGTAACTTGTTATTAAAGAAATTGGAGGAAATATTTGTACCAAATTTTTTTGAGTGTTTTAACTTATTAAAATACGTTGAGTTTATTGGTAGATTAATTCTTATGATGGATTTCATGCAAAGTGTTATTCCATTGTGTTTGTTAAGCAACGTAAACTAATGTTCCTAGAACTTTAATGTAGAACAATTAGCTATTTCTTGAGTTTCTTATTAGGGGTTATAGTCATGTGTAGGCCTTTAACTTAGTCTACGTTTCTTAGGGATTATTGTGTAAACTTCAAGAGGTTTAGAATTTGGTGTTCTAAGTTATGTGGTCTCTATAATTGATGCTTGATTCTATTTTCGTCTTAAGATGTGATCTTGAGTCTACCTTGAGTTGCAATTGTTTTGTTTAAGTAATTGAGTCATATGATTATAGCGAGATGGTTTTGCCTCGTGATTTTTTATTCTATGTTAGTGTACTTGAGAGTACAATCCATTTGATTGTGATGTGTGTTGGGGGTTCTAGGGAGAGTGGCTCTACGTGGGTTCCGGCGTACAAAGGGGCTGTCAAGATAACCCACGTTAGAGTTAGTGTAAAAAGTAAAAACCTAACTAATTAATTAAGGGATGGGTAGTCAAACATTAATAAGATAATTATTGATACCTCATCCCCCTGTTAGGGCTTCCATAGACTAAAGGTGGTCGAGAAGGCCATGGTTGGCATAATTGTGACCTCGTCTTTATGAGAGGTTAACGATTCCGCATGAGTCACCCTATGGAGCGACACCTTGAGATAGGCAGTCAGGATAACCATAGATGGAGGCGGCACCTTGTGGTAGGTTGTTTGGATAATCTATGTAAGGCCATGCGATGACACTCTCCTCTAGAATTTCCTTATGTGTTGTTTTATTGGAATCCTCTGGAAGTGGTCTATTGATGTGTTTGGTGATTTTTTGTTATGTTTTGGAAGTGGTTTCTTATTATGACTTGGTGCATATTGTTGTCATGTTTTGTTGGTAGACTTTTTTTTTTATGTTATCCTATTTGTGTGATTTCTCTTTCCATGTTTGGATTGAGTCTTATGTGTTACCTTAGATTTCCTTGGTCGGGAATCCTTTCTTAACTACTCATAGCACAGGGGTGGTCGGGTGGAACATGCTTCGCACCTCACTGGGTTCCCCATTTGGCAGTTCCTTCAGCGCAAAGATGATTGAGACAAATTGATCCAGAGTTATGTTCCTTCAAATGTATATATGTACTTTTTTCATATCTTGTAAATTGAAATGTAACTCTCCCATGTGTTGGGAAGATGTATGTTGTAACTTGGATAATTGTTTATTGGGATTTATTTGTGGAATGATGTATTATATTACCACATATTGTAATTCAAATTCTATTCATTTTTGTAAATATTCTTGATGATGTAATTATGTTTGAGTAAATGAGATTTTTAATATGTCCAAGCTAAATTCATTATGGAATCTTGTATAGCATCTTTAGGGTTCATTCTTGGCATAATACTTATCATTTATAAATGTTTAGATGAAAACTTATATTAGTAGAAATGAATTTTAGATTAATCAAATTTGATAATGGGTAGATTTCGTAATGTCTCTTCGTGTACCCCAAGGGACTTAGGTGTTTAGTTTCTATTTGTAATTATGTTGGTTGCAATAGTTAACATAGTACTTTTACTTTGTGTTTAAAAAAAAAATGGTTGTGTACTTAGTTGTCCTTTGGGGTTTGTGCGATGGGGTGTTACATCATGAGACTTCTTATCTTATCTCTCTTCTTGGAGTTGAATTTTATTCTATATACACCATTATTTTATTTTCTTCTCAAGGGGAGGAATGTTGTTTGAGGGAAATGGATCATTTTCTATGTTTGACCATTCATCATTGACATAAGAGTTACTTCTTTGTGATGGTATCTAATGTTTCAATATTTCTCTTCTATGAAGGGTTATTAATTGTACATTATATTTTTATGTATTCCTTGGGGGGCTATGTTGAGTACTACTTCCATCAATTCTTTAATATTTTCTCTTTTAGAGAGGGTCTTTTCCTATAGTTTTTCATTTCTACATCACTCGTGAGAGACATTTTATAACCTAGAAAGGCCTTATAGGTTGGAATTATAATTGTTAGGATAGGTGACATCAACCTTGTAATCCTATTTCATTCACATGTCTCCATGTTCCTTAGAATGTGTTCCAGGGGACATGAGAGACCTTCATTAAATATTGATAATTTATAATTATGTTTTAAAGATATGATTTAATGTTGGTGGAGTTTACACATCAAACTGGATAAAGTATCTCTCCTATGAATTCAATTTTGGAATATGAAAGGTCATTTATTGGGTGCCAAATATTGGATAAGAAAAGGGCATGGGCTAGAAACCCATGTTAGAGCCTTTTGAATTTTATTTGATATTTTATAATGAATTTTGGTTTTCCATTAAGGGGGCATAGGGTTATTTCAAGTGGTTTTCAAAGGTATGTGCAAGATCATGATGGGCCAAAAAGTTGCAATATGATGGGTATTTGTAGGGTATGTGGCTGATGATTTTTTTTTACCCAAAATTGATGAAATGAAAAGGGTTTTTAAAGGATATTCTTAGATTTCCACCAATATAAATTATTCTTTACTTTGAATTGAATAAATAATCATTATTCATTTTCTATTTGAATTACGACTAAAACCCTAACTGATAGGCTGATTGAAAAACATCTATAGCTTTCTAACGGTATCACATTTTTTGAATCCAAAACATGCATCACATTCTATGCTTCGTATACTATATGATTAAAAAAAAGAAAAATTGAATTTCATCAAGTTTTGACCAAGTTAAGGTGGTCAGACATACAATTTTTTTTATTTTTTAAAAGTTGTAATAAAATATTCATATTTAATTATTTACTTAGAAAAAAAATAAAAAAAAGTATGCATCACATTCGGACATGAGTCCTCTACTTATATATAGAATATTATAAAAAAATACTATCATTTTATCATGGTTAGGGTGGTCAGACAGACACCTACTTCTTATTTTTTCCCTAAAATTTATGTACTACTATGTTGAAATTTCAAATTTTCACCAAATAGATTTTTTTCTCTTTAAAATAAACTGAGTAGTTTAGAAACTACATTCAATTTTCTTCAGATTCTATTTTTACATATTTTTGAAATAATATAGATAACTTATTCAAAATTTTATGTCAAGTTTCCTAACTCTGATTTTTCTAAAGTTTTTGGCAGTTAAGGGCTTGTTTTCTCCATGATGATCCTACACATACCCTCAACCTATCATTTTTATTTTACCATGTGTGGTTTACCTCCAACAAGTTCTATAAATTGGTACCATTGGACAGTTCTTTTAAGAAGAAAGGTGTTGCTAGGTTGAACTTGGGAGATGGTATAATATGGTATAAGGTTAATGGTTAACTCAATGACTAATTCCACCATAAACGAACTAGGGGAAACAAAGTTATCTATAAGAGAATATTTGATTTTTGTCCTTAAAGAAGATCCAAAGAAACCAATCAAGGTTTTGGTCATCTTTTTTATTTTTGATAGTTGGATGTGGATGTGATCATTGATATTGAAAAATTAGGTAAAATAAGATTAAAGAGAAAAATTTCCACAAAATATAGAAAATACATAACAAAAGTGTAAAAATAAAGAAAAGAGTTAAAAAATAAAGATGAGAACCTAACATAAAAATATGATGCAAAATTAGTTGTACTAGGGTGAGGGAACCCCAATCTAGAAATCATGATTTTTAAGGTTTCTTGAAGATCCTATGAGTGTTAGTTCTCATAATAATAATAAACATAAAAAAAAAGCATCTTACAATGTATAAGTTACATTAATTTGGTAATGTATTGTGGACATGAAATTGTTTAAAATTATGTTTTAGATATTCTTCTTATTTTTATCATGACATTTCCCTTTTCGATGCTAGAATGATATTCAATTTCAATAGATTTATCATATGTTGAAATGGAGTGAAAGATTTGTATTTATATGAGTTTCAACATATTTTGCATTAACCTTTATGACAAGCTGACAATTGATTTTTTATTAATAAACATATTAAGGAAAACAATAAAATTTAAGATTTTGGGCTTGATTATGGTGGATAGGAGCGAGGGCACCCTAGTCCAGGATTATTTTTCTTTTAAAATATTCATTAAATAAATATTTAATTTAATTTCCTAAATATTATTCAACTTCTTAAAAACTTAAATAAAATAGATAATTAATAATCATAATTAGCCACATGCAATGAGGGAGCCAAACATAGTTTTAAATTGGTAAGGGTGAAATTTATGATGCTACAAATTTGAGATCAGTAGTGGAGTGTATCATTAGGTATATATCTTTTAAATATCAATAATTTCCTTTTCCTTTATTCTTGAGTGGATTTTCTCCTCAAAAGGGTTTCTCCACATAAATTCAATATCATGTTTTGTTCTCTAATTGTTCTATTGTGATGAATGCAAAATAACATACATATAATTTGATTTGGTAATCTTATTTAGATATTTTAATTCACATACATCGGTTAGTATTCCAACTTTACTTCACTTTTTTTTCAAAATTTTCTATTAGAGCTAAGAGTTATGTTGAGAAGGGCATGCCCTTGTCTTGTGGTATATTACATATTTTCAAAAATAATTTAATACAATGGATTATACCTCTTGCCAAGATATTGATAATTTCAATGGCATGGGCTATGAGATGAGGAAATTAAAGATGGATGATCTCCTTGAAGATAGAGATCAATGGTTGCAAATTGAAAATTGTGATTTTTGATGAATAATGGAAAAAGTTAGATAAGAATGGACGAGAAAAAATTTAGTTGTGAACCATCGATTCTTTTGGCTCTTAGGACTTCTCTTACTCTTCTAGGGTTTTTCACCTAAAAGGAGACAGTTAGGCCAAAAATGCTAAGGGTTCATTCAAATTTATGTTATGTAGAATGTTGTGTAAGCTAAATAAAATTGAGTGATCAATCTATATAATATATTATGAATGTAAAACTAAGATCTATGCTATGTTTGAAAACATAGTGTTGTTAGCAAAAATGCTTTAAAGAATGAACATAAATACAAATTAAACTAAACAGAAGGTTGTTTCTCACAATGAGTGCACTTGGAGTTGATATTGACATGGTGTGATGGTTTTTAGGTGGCATTGTTGTTCTTTCCACCAAGTTTTAAACCTCGCTAGGGTGGTATTGTTGAATGATTGTATCTGATTCATAGCTCTAGTCAAAAGCATTTACCCCTTGAATAAAAAAAAACAATGAGTGCACTTGGAAAACTGGAGAAAACTAGAAAATAATTTGGAAAACAGATGAAACTTAAATTTGAGTTGATTGGGACTCATTCACCACCTTGGGTGAATAAGTCCTAGATCAAGACTTTTTTGCACAAAAGTTGTTTTTTGATAGTCGGGGACCTAGATCTGCATCTGACTCAAATCTACACCTTAGGAGTGACTAATTCACCATGCAGGGAAAATCAATCCACTTTTAGATTTATGCAATTCCAAAAATCTGTCCTGCACCTTGACACCTACACAATAATTTCTAACAGAAGTCTAACTTTGGATCTCAGAAAATTTCTACAAAATAGCTCAAAATTGTTTGTCTAATGGGAGGTTTTCCTTATTCAAACCCCTAGTTGGGTAATTAAACCTTGAATGAAGAAAAATCTGCATAATCCCTAGCCTTAGATGTGTTAAAGACTAGGAAAAGCTGAGATGTGACAAAGATCCTATCCTATTGCTCTAGAATAAGACATGCAAGAATGATCTATATGATGTAAGATCTCAACCCTAGAAACCTTACAACACATTAAAAATAGGAATGAAATGACATGCAAAATATAAAAAAGCAAGATGCAAACCTTAATCTGAAGATAGAATGAAAATGGAAGATGAAATCAAAAGGAAACCAAGTCCTTAGGTGTGATTTGGTGGCTAGTTTCACCTCTTCACCCTATATTTCTTCGTGATTTTCCATAGGCATCCATCATCAATTGTTTGCAATGTTGGATCTTGAAAAGAGAAGTGAGATTCAATACCTACAAAAACCCTAGTTTGTTGCCCTAAAACTTCAGCTTTTGGTAATGAAACTTGTTATGGAAGACTTCACTTTATGAATTTCTCTTGAGGAATGATAAAAAGATAAGAAAATATGATAAAAACATGTGTGAAATGACTTGAAATGAGTATTTATAAGAAACAACAACTTATTTTCCTGTTAATTAGACCTAAGAGGCTGACATTCACCAGAAATTAAAGTTAAATTGATTAAATTCCCGCTTAATTAAAAATTAGGAAATGATGATCTATTTTATTTACCAAGCACATAATTTACTCAAAGAAATAATTTTTTCCAACTGAATAATCAAAAATATCATCAACCAATTTTTTATTAAGAATGTTCCTTAGACCCTTTTCACCAATGTGACCTACTATAATGTGCCATAACATACACACATTTTTAGCTGTACCACAAGGTGAGTCGATTCTGCAACTTTCACCTTGTAATTTTATAATAATTTAATTCTATACTTTTTATTTTCTCTACCAATACATTGCATACAAGTTATATAAATGATAGTAGGTATATATCAAACTATTTTTTTCTAATAAGTTTTATCTCAAAATATGGTTATATTCTCTAAAAATGGAAGATGGTGATTCTATTGCAAACAATTTAAATTCATTTAATTTGAATATAATTCAAATTGTATTAGTAGATGTTAAATTAGAATATGAAGATAAATGTATCTTAATTTTATCTTCTTTTCTTGAATCTTGGGAAAATCTAATTGTTTCCATATAAGTAGTGGTAATTGATAGCCAAAGATGGAGAGCATGATTTTCATATTTCTTTGAGAGTAGATGACCTAAGAAAGCCCATTAATGATGGCTTTAAAGATTCCTTGCATGTCCAAGGTAGGTCCAAAGATAAAGGGACTAAAGTGGATAGAAAGAGGGATAATTCAAAAGGATGTTACAATACCCACTAAAAGAGCATAATGAAGTTTTAGAATTATGAAAAAAGAGGGCATTTGAAGGAGTGTAAGAACAATAAAAATAATGATGGTTCCTCCATGGAAAATTCCTTTGATAATGACTCTAATGCTTTGTTTATTTGAGCTAACACTATTACTAATAATGTCGGGATAATTGATTCAATATTCTCCTACTACATGACTCCTCACAAGGAGTGGCTTACTACTTACAAATCATATGATGGTGGAGATGTTTCCCTTGCTGATAACAATAATAAGAATATATTGGTAAGGGAATGGGAAATTTGTGTTCAGTGATGAAATGATTAAAACCCTTGATAATATTTTTCATATTCTAATACTTACATTAAATTTACTTTCAATATCAAATTTTAATGATTCTAGAATGAATGGGACATTTGACAACTCTAGTTGTATGTTGGTAAGAATGAGTTTTCTGATAACTAAGGGATATCAAATAGGGAATTTTTTTAGGATAAGTACCTCTAATTTTTTTAACTCTTTCCATATAATCGGCACTAAAAATGTGTGTATCTTATGGAACAATATAACTTGGGTCACATTGGTCAAAAGGGTCGTAGGAACATTCTTAATCAAAAGCTAGTTTATGATATTTTTTATTATTCAGATGGAAAATTTTATTTCTTGGAGTAAATTATGTGCTTGGTAAACAAAATAGATCATCATTTCCTAATGGAAATAATAAGGTAAATAGATTATTACATATCATTCATTTGGATGCATGTGAACTAGTGGATGTTGACTCTATGGGTAAATATTTTTATTATGTATCTTTCATTGATGATGTCTCAAGATACACATGGATGTATTTTATGTTCTCTAAATCTACAGTTTTCACTAAGTTTAAGGAATTTAAGGCCTTAGTTGAGAAGCAATAAAATTATAAGATAAAGTTTTCAAATTTGACAATGTGGGTGAGGACCAATCCTTACACGTATTATTTGGTTGAATAACACTCCTTATAATCCCCAACAAAAAGTGGTAGTAGAAATAATTAATCAAACTTTGATGGACATAGCTAGGAACATGTTGAGTGGTGCTAAGCTTGATAGATGCTTTTGCGTAGAAGTTGTAGGTATTAACTTTTATTTATTTAATAGACATCATTTTTCATATCTTGTTGATAAAACTCCTTGTGAAGTGTGGATAGGTAGAAATCCTTCTATTTCAAACTTAATGGTCTTTGGTTGTGACGATTTAGTTCATGTACCTCGAGAGAAAAAATCTAAACTAGATCAAAAAGCACATAAATGCATCTTCGTTGGTTATGGTGAGAATAAAAAAGGTTATAAGATTTGGAATCCTCTAATCCATAAAATAATATTTCATAGAAATTATTTTTAGGAAGTTTAGAGCTTACTCAGGAGAACAACCAAAGGAGAAAGATAACAAAAATATAGTGCACTTCAACAAAAATATTCAGAAGTAAGAAGATGCATGCATGTGGAAGAAAAATTAGATGTATCTGAGGATGGAGAAGAATAATATATTTCAAAGAGTTTAGAAGATGTGTAATATGAGCACATAAAAGAATATGAATAGGTAGAGCCCATTAGTTCTACCTTGAGTATGTCTACAAGGAAAAAATTATAGTTGATAGGTATATCCCAACAGATTTTTGTTGTGTATCTTCTTTGTTGAGTATTGACAATAGACCTAGATCTTTGAAGGGGCTAGATCTCTTTGAAGGAAAGTGATTCTTGGTTTTAGGCCATGCAAGGTGATGGCTTTAGATAGTTGTGATACATTGGATTGTGTTTATTTTCCCAAAGGAAGGAATCCGATTGGATGTAAGTAGGTATTTACAAATAAATTTTGTGTAGATGACTAGTTAGAGTGATACAAGGCTAGATTGTTGGCCAAGGGATACTCCTAAAGAGAGTTTAGTTTGGTGATTTTTTTTCTCTTATTATTCAATTGACTTCTACTAGATTCCTATTGTCTATTATTATTTCTTATGATTTTTAAGATAGAGAAAATTGATGTTATAAATTATTTATTGTATGGTGATGTTGAAGAGAAAATTTATATGTGACAGCTTGATAGTTTTGTTATGAAATGAAAAGATCAATTAGTTTGCAGGTTGAAGAGATCATTCTGTGGTTTGGAATAGTCACCCAAGATGTGGTCCCAGGAATTTCATTCTTTTTCTCTAATGTTGAGTTATTGTAGGAGAGATGATGACCATTATGTTTATATTAAGGTTATTAATGATAAAATTCTAATTATTATCTTATAATTTTATGATATGTTGTTTATTTGTAAACAAGGTGATGATTAGTGAGCTCGAGAAAAAAATTTATAGAACATTTAATATGAAGGAATTGGGGGCTAAAAATATATATTCTTGAGATGGATATCAACAGAGATCATGGTCATAGAAAGATTTGGTTAATTCAGAGTAAGTATGTTGATACAATTTTGCATAGGTTTAATATGCATGACTATAAGCCAAGTAGTATTCCATTTTTTATTGGTTCCAACTTGATGTTAGATGTGTGATAAATGAGATAATAATTTTGAGGATATATCTAATGTTCCTTATGCTAGTGTCCTTAGTAGTTTAATGTATGCAATGGTTTTCACTAAAATAGATATAGCCCAAGCAATGGGAGTTCTAAGCTTGTTTATATCTAACCCTAGTAGAGATTTGTGACCTATCTTTCAATAGTATATTTTTTTCACCATTAGAACAACATTTCCATTTTATCAAAAGTTGATTCCTTATTTGTATTGATGTTTAAAACCTCTAATTTAGAAGGTGGTGAAGTCGAAGAAGGTGGATAGGCTAGGATAATTACTATAAGATATATTAAACATTATTTTGGGTACATCTAACATAGTTATAACTCTCCAATGAAAATGCCCAAAAGATGTATTTTTGAATTATGATATTAATATACAAGGTATGACTCTCATAAACCAATTTCAAGGATCAATATAAAGTGTGTAGTAAAATAATTCTTAAATAGTGTCTAAATATATTGTCTTCCAAGTGTTTTTACTTTGATTGCATAATAAAATAAGCAATATAATAAAATAAAATATTTTTAAAATTATAGTAAAATAATCTCTTAAATAAAAAAGGGTGATGAGGGCCACACCACCCAAACCCCATAGAAAAAACAACAACAAATACCAACACAAAAGATGAGAGAAAAATAAATTACTTACTTTCAATTATTTTCAGAAAATGAAATTACAGATTCAAAGCTTACATACTATAGCCTCATGGGCTTGATTTATTACAACAAAATCAACTCTAAAAAGAAAATCTATTATTCAGAGCCACAATCTACACTATCAGGGCCACCTTCTACAACCCCCACTTAAACCTTTTTATTTTCCCCAATAACTATCCTAGAATTTTCTAGAAAGATCAAATTTTCCCTTTATGTTTTGGCGCCAAAAACCTCATTGCTTGATTTTTGGCCATAACTTTAGATCTAGCTATCTGATTTTCTATTATTGCATATCGTTGGAAAGCTCTTGACGAGCTCTACAATGTGTGAATTGACCATAGGTTAGTTCAACCACTCTTTGATGTGTTTTGGGGCCTCTAAAGTTTTATATATGAATTTGAAGCTACATTGGAGAAATTTCTTGAGACATAAACTTTAATTTCTCCCAAACCATGCAGGGTATTGAGGTGATTCTTTTCACAACCATAAATGTTTTTCAACTCTAATCCATGGGATAAATTTTCACATTCATATGAGTCCATTTAGGCCGACTTACTAAAAATAGTAAGTGCTCGTTTTTTAGTATTTTTGACACATGATAGTCTTATACCCCTTAATTGCCATCATGGAACTCAAAACAACTAAAGAAAATAAAGAAAATATTTTTTTTGGGTGATGCAAGATTGTCCTACACTGTTGGATGCTCCTGCATCAAAAGAAATAGATGTGTCATTATAAGTCCATAAACATTAGTTTGAAACAATAAAATAATATTTAAAAATATTAAATCTATATTTACAAAGTCATAAAAATAATGGTCACTTCTAGGTATTTAGGACTAGTCTAAAATTTGACATATCAAAGTTTGAAAACTTAAACATTGATTTATTTTTGTAATCTTTCCTCAACAAACCTAAAACTCCATTATTTTATAAGTCTTTAGTGAAAATAAACTAGCTATGGCACCTTCTGCAATGGGTATGCTGAAGAGGTGTGGAAGGTCAATTAGGAAAAAAATGGTTTATTTTTTGCACATTTGTGTAGTGTATGAGACCAATTGATAGGTCATTTAGAAAATGATTTTGATAATATTATTAATTTAATTTAAAATTTTTTACTATAGAATAATATTTTTTTTGCATTAACTATTATATTATTATATTATCTCATTATTTTATGTATTTTTTATTATATTATTATATTATTATATTTATGTCAGTATTATATTATTATATTATATTTATTATTTATGTATTAATGATGATAGAACTGGGCAAATACATCACAATCATTAGATTGCATGGGGCCGAGCCAAATTACTTATCCGATAAGTTTGCTTGGCATGCTTTGTGGGCTCACTGGTTTGGCGGGACAATTTCGAGTCAAGATTTCTCCTTTGTCTACTTCACTGTGCTTGCCAATATGGGAGAAGATAGAAAAAGAGTCGAGCTAGACAACTTTGAGATGCATACTATAATGCCCCGTCATAATAACCTAAGGAATGTTGCAATAGTGTATAAAGGTGTAATAATTTTTTAAAAAATATATAATTATTAAGTTAATTAGTTGCATACATTCATTAAGTTACGAGACGATACACTACTTTGAGTTTCCATAGATGACTTTAGTATTTCACATTGCACATATTAACTAATAACATAAAAATAAACATTGCATTACATTTGAAACATCATTCAAGATATTATAAAGTACAAATTTGTCTCCTTACATTGCATTTGATAAAATATACAATACTCATCCATTTGATGAGGTAGTTCAATAATAATAACAATTGCATTTACATTGTTCACCTCATATACAATTGAGGGATGTTTTCAAATACAAGATTTACAATATTCAATGAAGAAGTACACAAAAGTTTCCAAGTACGAGCTCTCCATCCATGAAGCTCTCATTGCCATGATCAAAATGGGGACCCAACGGAGTAAGGTGCACGTTCCACCCAACCATGTGGTACCCGTAGGTCCACCCCCTATGCTAGGAGATAGTAATATGGTTACCTAGACATAATCTACTAACCCTAAACACTAGTACATAACTGACTGACGGTTACATTGCTTCCAGATTTTGATAATTGAATGTACTACATACACAAGGTTAACTATTACTTTAGGTGGAGTGTCATCACAACATTGCAAAGGTTACCTTAGTGTTTCTTCCTAGGTTCCGGCCCCCAACATGGGTTACCCTAGTAACCTCTTACAAAACCCGGCCCCAATGCTAATTATTGCGGAATCGAATGTCTTTTGAAGAAACAAGACATCAATTTGCCATTCCAGGCTTTCTCATCTTATACTCAAGACTGAAGTAGCTCAAGAGTCATAAGTGAGGCATAGACATCTTGTTAAGAGTTTTAATCTAACTACTATGTTCTTTAGCTATCGCTGACTTACTAACTCTTTGTAAGTTACCCTGACACCACTTTGTGTGTCGACCCTTACAAAAAGCCACTCCCCTAAACATAACAAGAATTTCTAAGTTTTCTTGACTAAGGTTTACAAAGTGTACAACATACAATAGACAATTTCAACACCATTCATGACGAACATTAATGTCCATGTTCACAAAAATTAGGTATCTAAGTACCAAGCTAATATCATGTACACAACTTAGCCAACATATGAATTCAACTTAACAATTGCAATTCCCACTTTAGCAATTGGTCTAGAAGACTTAAATAATTATAACATTCCCAATATGCCCAAATCACAACAAAAAAAAAACAAGGTTTTAAGCAAATTAAAATTCAATAGATATCTACTGTTTGGATTTACTAAATCCAGTCAATCAATTAAATAAAGAAAATATCTATTTTTACTTTTTCTAATGCTTAACCATAGTTTTCTATTCATTTAAATAAATACACTAATTCAAATCATTATTTGAATAATTATTTAAATACAAATATTTTCCTATTTCTTATTTGCCTAATTTAAATTTTTCTTTTTTAATATTTAATCAAATTTTTCATATAATATACCTTTACATATTTAAATATAAATATGTCATATATAATTTACTTTATATATATATATATATATATATATATATATAAAGTAATATATACTAACATATTCATTTAAAAAGAAAAGTCAAAAGTAAAAACTTTGATCAATAATAACAAAGCATTAAACACAATGTTCGCCCAATTTGCAAAAGGGTAGGGCCGGCTTCCACAGAGCCGAAATCCTCGATGGGAGGGCTCGGCTGTGCCGGCAGCGCCGGCACTGCCTGTGAAGGCAGCGCCGAGCGCTACCCTCACAGCTGGCTCCCTGTGGGGGTCGGCCGTGGGGTAAGCCCTTGGCCCATGCAAATAAAAACTATTTTTATTTTATTCAATAAATATTACATGATTTTACAATCTGTCGTTTTAAAAATAAAATTGTAAAACTATCATTATACAGTATAATTTCCTCACAAAATTCTCTATCCATCCACAATAAGTTTTATTTTCTTCCATAATTTAAAATGCTCAATTAATCCAAAAATTCTTTTACAGCAAGATTCTTCAGAAGCTTCTTTTCTCAAAATAACAAAGAACTATTATTTTACTAATAACAGAGCATACATCTATTTCTTTTGAATTTCTTTCATTGTTTTCTCTATTCTTGTTTTCTTGAAATTCATACAAATAACAGGAAGTTTTACATAAAGAATTCAAAGAAAACAAGGGTTTTAACAATAAAGCAAATTCTTTTCCAAATCAAACAACATAAAATACCAAGGAAATACCTGTGAATTGAAGATCTTGGTTTTTTTTTGGAGAGAATCTTGCCTGTAGAACGTAATCCTCTAAATCTTCTTCAAAGCACCAAATCCAAAGAAAGCTTTAACTAACCACAAAGATCCTCCAAGCAAAGGGATCTTCCACAAATATACAGTATTACCAAATTAACACAATAGAGAAGGTTTTGCAAAAACTAATTTTTTTTTTTTCCCGTGAAGAAATTGAACAACCCCTATGTTTTTCCCCAGATCCAAAATAACCTTCGTGAACAAATTTCCTCAACCAAAAATCACAATTGCACTGGCACACATGTCGAGGAAAACAAAATATCCTTAACCACTTCTCGGATAACTTCCCTTTTCAAATTGCATGCATATTAATTAATTTATTTAAATTTTAGAAATCAAATTTCCAAATACAAAATTTATTTAATAACCAAAAATACCATTTCGACAAATTATTTAATTTAAATATTGGATCTATTCACACATAATTTAATCAATATTAATTTTAACTAATTAATTTATTTAATTAAATAAATTTAATCTTTACGATCAACTTACTTAACTAAATAAACTAATTAATTAATTAATAAATATAAAAACCTTATTTCTTTAACATTTAACAATTAATTTAAATAACAATAATTTAAAGCATAATAAACTATTATTAAAATTAACATTTTTCCATTCAAACAATTAAACCAAACAGAAAAATACAAGACATCCAAGACTCAAACTAAAACTGACAATGTACAGTGACCAGGTTATAGACTAAACTAGGGTGAACCAAACTACTATCTCCCAATCAACATATCCGTTGAGTCTTGACATGCTCAGACCTGAGTACCCAGGTGGAGTTGGTGTCATGTACCTGCAATTCCTGCAACCAAGCAATAACATGCATATATATATATAATCCATTGTATAGGCACACTGTGCGGAGAAAATCATGGACATCACAGGGCACTCGCAAGCGAGTGATGCGATTCTGTTCTCCACACCAATACAAGTCACATCAGACTGACGAAATAATTAACTGTTAGTCCATCATAAACATATACATAGCAAGAATCATTTGAAATTAAACATCTAAACTATATCAAAACATGTCTGAAATCAGTAAAAACCATACAATATATCATCATGTCACAGAATAAATCCACTATCGCTCAAAACCAGCGATCAAAATATCCAAACAAAGTATCATAGTCCAACAGTGTGAAAACATAACAGCAGAAAACATAAGCATAAATGGAGGGGTACTACACATACTAGAAATACTAAAGCATGGAGTAAAGTCAAAAGCGGCGGTTTACTTCCTTTTTTGGAAATACTTCATGGGTCTAATCAGGAAGCTATAGAGCATTTTGAGAGGAATTGGGAAAATGGGGAATTAACCCTTTTTGGTAGGAAATTTCAGCTTGACAAAAATCTTATAGCTAAAGTGACTTGCATGTCCACTGAAGGACAAAAAGTTTTTTTGGGATAGGGTTTTCTTTGATGAAGCTATGGTTAAATTTTCAAAGAAAGATAAGGAAAGATTGAAACCGGTGAAAATTTCTAATAGTTTCTTTGAGGTTGACACCATTAAAGTTCTCTGGAGAAAAGTTATGCGTGTCATCATGGAGTATATAAATTTGGATGGTCGTTTCACTAGGGCTTATGGCTATCACTTTGCTTTGCTCAACCATTTCCACTATAAGGTTAGGGTTTCTCTTCCCCACTATCTTCTTTGTTCTTTAAGAAAAAGTTTGGATGACCATAAGAAAAACCCAAGAAGATATCCTATTTTGCATACTGGTTTGATTAGGTTAATTCTTGAACATTTTCAAAATATGTCGGTCCCTACTAAGTTGGTTGCTTCCCTGGAGTTAGAGGAGGATGATACTGAACCTAGTTGTTCAGGGAATTTTCCCAATTTGATCCTGGTGAGGATGGTCTTGAGTCTGTCCCCTGTTTAGACTGGCAAGAAAACTCAAACCGTTAATCCCCAATCTGCTAAAGCCTACCCTGCTTCTAAGCCTGGAAGCTCTACTGTCAAAAACCTTGTCTCTTATTCTAAAGACTCTCCTAGTTCTGATAATTATGGAGCTAACAAGAATTCGTCCTTTGTCGTCCTGTCATCGGATAGAGATTTTAGAATTGAATCCCTTGGAGCCTCCAACCCTACAAAAAATTGCTTCAATCTTGATAGGGAACCCTCTGCTAACTTCCTGGGCATAGCTAGGAATAATGTGACTGACCATTTCAGAATGTCAAAATGCGTCTTCCATGAAATCAATGATTTGAAAATAAAAAATTGGGCTCTCTAGAGTGAATTAGAGAAAATGAGAGATAAGGTTTCGGTGTTAAGCAAGAGGGATGAAGAGGGAAAAGATCACAGTCTCAATAAAGAGATCTAGGATAGTATGGGAAAGGACAGAAGGATTGAAATAGATTTGGAAAAAATGAAAAACACCGTGAAGATAATTGCTCAACAAAACAATAGGATGGCAAGACATAATGCCATTATTATCAACATGATGACTAAAAAATTGGACAAAGCTCAATAGGGTTCCTAGGTGGTTGACTTGGAAGAGGTGAAAGACAAAAATCAGGAAGAGGACATTGGGATATCTAAGAGAACTAGGGCGAATTTGAAGAGGAAGGCACCTCCAACATCGCATATTATTCAAACATTCAAGAAGGGTGTTTAGGACATGCAAGACCTGGAGGTTGAGACTGAGTTTGTTCTGAAGACTCTAGGTTAGGTGTTGTTGGCTTTTTGGCTTGTGTTCTGACTATTTTTTTGATTGACCTTCCTAGTCTTTTGTGGTTGGCTGCTGCTTTTTCTGGTTTTGTCCTTTTTTGTAGCCTTTTTTTTTTTCTGTTGGACTTTTTTGTCCTCTTTCTTTTGGTGTAAACTTGGTGTTTTTAGGTCCCTGTAAAACTCATTTTATCCTTTATAAAAAACTATTATATTGTTATATAATATAACATTATATATTAAAAATCAAATTATTTATTATATTTTTTTGATAATTTTTCTAGTCATATTTATATTATATTGTCAAAAAAATAGACAAAGATAGAGAAATATATTAATTACTTACCTATATTAATTATACTAAATTATATATTTATTATTATATTATTATATTAAAAATTAATATTATATTATATTGTTGAAAGAATAGACAAGGATAGAGCAATATATTAATTATTTACCTATATTCATTATGCTAAATGTGCTTAATATTAGGATCCTAGCCATAATTTAATTTAATTTTTATTTTACATAACAACCTAAATGTGCTCATCATGAGGATTTCGGCAGTAATTTCCATTTTACCTAGCATACTCTAAAAATCTGTGTCAAAACCATAAATGCATATTCAGGATGGAGCTCGCCAAATTGAAAGTTGCATTACCCCCGAGGAAGACTTTGGAGGAATGAAATCCAACGGTGGTGGGGGAAGCAACAAAGGTTAGTGAAATATAGTCCAAGGAGATGGCGAAAAATATGTTGAAAGACTGAGATTCATATTAAACTGGCAAAATGACAAAATCGATGAAAAATGGACGACAGAGATGCATTTTACTGTCAACCAGGGTCTTTGGTGGCTTTTCAACCGTCCATAGGGAAAATGAGCTTTGAAAACTCATATAGGACATGCCTTCGGCATAATTATTAATAAAATGAATTTCATATTAATTTTTTATTATTAAGTATTTTTAATTGAACGATTTACTTTTTATAAATCTATATAAAAAAGTCAAAATATACCATTTTACATTTATGATTTAAATAAACTAAATTTATGATTTAAATAAAATAGATTAATGACATTCATACCTCTTAATATCTTATACATAAATTTTCCAAAAAATAAATAGATTAATTATTAAAAATAGATAATTTTCTTATTGAACAACTTATATTTAATATAACATAATTTCACCCTCCCTCCTTTTAATATTAAAGAGCTTAGTGAACATATATTGAAATATTGTGATTTCCTTGTTTCGTTTTAGTCTGTAGCAAATTGTACATTATGCTCGGTCGATTGGTCGGTTTAGACCGTGATAGATTGTATGTTATGTCTTGTCGATAGTGAGTTTTGGATGACGAGTCAAACTAGGAATCTTTTGGACTGACTGTATTCTTAATCTGTGTCGATCAGGCCAAAGATCTTCTTGTGCTTTTAACTCAGACTATTGTAAATATCGAATTTTATTCCGAGGTATCTTCATTTTTTAATTTTTTGAATTGATGAGAGCGGCGGATGTATTTCACCAACGCTAAGCCTGACATTGTTATGACCGTTCCAGCACAAGCGAATTGTTGGTTCCTCCCACGCTGATACCATCGTGGTGTTTTCTGCACAACCATAAGAAGAAGAGCGAGAAAAGTGAATAGGGCTGGCTCCACTTTTTCCATGGGCAATAGAATATGCACCTCATCTGAAAAATGTATTTTAATCATGTTAAATGTTCTTTTAGAGGTTTTTTATTTAGAAAAAAGGCCATGAAGGTATTGCTTACAGGGAGATATCAACTTGCAATCTAAAAAATATTTTAAATGTGTTTCTCTTGGGTTGAAGTGAATATAAAATTGTTGTTTTGGTTTTTAAATATTGAAGTGTTTTAGGAGGATAAATAATTAGATATGTTTTTTATTACAAAAGCAAGGTAAGGGTTCTGATACCAAACAAAATAGAAAAGCAAATAAAAGGGCAACATAACCATCAGTTTGAGTAGAAAGAAAGGCCTATAGACCTACAAAAAAATAACACCAAACATCAAGGTAAATAGTCTAAGAGAGGACACCAAAATAGCTTGCAAGCCTCAAAGATACAAGCATGTAGGCCCTAGATAACCTGAGAAACAACAAAAAGGAATACCATTTAACCGAAAATTAATCCTTACGATTATTAATTAGATTCCATTCTTTCTTGAATCACTCCAAATATTTCTTCTAGGTGTCCTCAACATCACCATCCATGTCCTCCTTCGGGGATTCATCCTGCTAGTTGTTCTCCTTCCCATGTTTTACTTTCCTTACTTTTGATTGCCTAGTGACAGTTCCAAAGATGCCACAGTTCATAATCCCATGAGTTATGGATATGATGCATCTCATCACACTATCAAGCTCTAACATTTTATCTTTCAATATATCACCATCATGATTTGATTTCATTTGGCTAACCCTCCCCTATAGAGTTTTAATTTGATTCTTAAAACACTGGAGGGTGTCGCTCCCCATATTGCCCTCCTCCTTTGAGATCACTGTAACCTAATGTTTAACAACATTGTCTTCCTCCTATTCTAGGTTGATTCCTTCTTCCTCAATGACAATATCGATTTCATTTTTTTCATCATTCTTCTCTACCTCTTCACATTTTCCCTCCTTAGCCCCTTTTTCCTTGCTAATGTTAACATTGTCTAATTCATTCCAAATCACCACTTTAAGTTCTTTATAGCAAGTATTAAGGTCCTCTTCAAACACGAGGAAATACTCTTCATCCCAAGACTCATCTCCTTCCTCCTCAAGAGCTAGTTTTTTCCCTTTAATGTCCATTTTTTTGCTCTATTTCACCACTTTGGCTAGATTGGTTAACCATATCTCTCCTTTACCATTTCTTGAATCACCCAAATGACCTGCATCACCTTCATCAAGATTTTAAATATATATATATATATATATTTGTAATAGAAGCAGAGGAAAGGGCCCCTAAACCCAACCACAGAGCAGAACAAGGCCTAGAGGCCACCAAAACTAACAAACAAAATAGTAAGGGATAAAAAAGCGACCACCACCTTGTAGATACATTGACACTAGAGTAAAAAGAACAACAAGCCATAAATTAATAAAATAACATTCTTAAGACCAAAACTAACTTTATGAAAGGAACATAGGCCCATATAGAGTAATGAGCAAAAAACCAAAAAACACCAACCACCAAACCCAATTACTCCTTCAAAAAGTGGATAAGGTTCCATTTGTTCTCAAAGTGTTCCATTTATCATTGTATCGCTCCATCGACCCAGCCACACCTCCTTCCAAATGCTCCTCCACCTCTTGAGCTACTTGTTGCTTGTGATGACCTTTCCTAGCCTTAGTCATCCCACTAACCATTCCAAAGATGGCCTTACACATTATACCCATGGTGATAACCATTAGCTTGTTGAAGGCCCTATCCATCTTGTTCACTTTCTTGTGAAGGTCACTGGTTTTTGTAGCATATGGCTGCAAGTGTACAACCATGTTCTGCTTAAGCCCACTTTTATCCTTTAGAGACTGAATATTCATCCTTTCTATGGCTTCCTTAACTAGCTCCTCAATTTCGCACTAAATAATCTGAAGCCCTCCTTCCTCCTTATCCTCTTAATCTTCGACCATTGATTGATCATCATCGGGCAATTCGTCATCATGTTCACTACTTGTAGAGTGTTCTGAGAGGTCTTCTCTCAACACAATTGATAGCTCCCTCTTCCTAAACTTAATATGGGGTGGAAGTTCCTCCTTAGGGTCACCCCTTGACTCCCCAAAACATAGTTCTTCTCCTTTGTCAGACTGGCCAAGAAGCATAGCCAAATGCCTCTTAGCCCACTCACTGCTAGAATCCTCCAAATTATGTTGCTCATCATCTCTTATTGCAATTTTTACTTTCTTCGTAGTTTTATGCTCAAGGACTTTACAAGCTTTCCTTTTAGTGCTAGAGTTTCCTATAGGGGTAGCCACCAATTTCTTTGCCTTTAGGATTTTGAGTAGAAGTGTTATGCTTGGTTAGAAGACCTTTAATTGAAGACTATTTAAAACTAGACGGGCCAACAGGAGGCTTTTAAGCAAGAGGCCTAATAGAAGATGGACCCACATTAGAGGAAGTGGCTAGAGAGGGGTTGGGGAGAGTTTCAATATGAGAAATAGGGGCAATAGAACCAATAGGGAGGTAATAGCAGTAGCATAATTATATAGGTATTGAACTAAACCTTGGTGGAGAGGGGTAGAGGCACCCTTAGCCTTACATTGCTTTTAAGGCATAAACATAAACAAAGGAATATGTATTCTTTCATTCCTAAGAATATGGCATAGAAAATGGAAATGGTACCCGTGTGCCATGGTGAAGTTCCCTTCCAAAGTATAATTAGATTTTTTATGAATTAATTAGATATGTAATAAATTATTGATTAGTAATTATATCAAAAGAAAGTGTAATAGTTATGTTAGTAGTTACAAATAGAGGTCTATATTTGAATTTTTAAGTACTCTACTAAGAGATGGTATAACATAAAAACTATGTACTAGTCATTATTAATCATTTACAAGTCTTGATACAAAATTCAGTGGTGAGTCTTGACATGAGAAATATTATTTACGAGACTTGATACAAAATTAAGTAATGAGTCTTGACATGAGTCTAGATATTTTTAAAATTTAAATGCAACGAGATCCATTTTTTCTTTTTTTCTTTTCAATATCTAGCTTGTGACAAAGACAAGTAGAAAATATCATGAAATATCTTGAGTCATGGAAAACTCTTAAAACTTTTGTGTCCATCATTTTTTTTTTATTCAAGGATTGCTACTTATAGTCAAGGTTGCTTCAAATTATTCCAATCTACTTTACCAAAAGACAATACAAAAAGGAAAGTATGTTTTAGTAATGAATAATGTCAATAAATAGGCTTCAAATATTCATCTATAAGTAAGAGTTAATTATTTCCCATGAGAAGTATTAAATGGTAAATCCAGTCATACAAAGCGTCATTACAAATACCAACAATATTGTTATCTTTTAGTGATATTTTGATTCCAAAAATTATACTATGTGGGTTTGGGGTGTATAACCTAGCCTATGATTACATGGAGGCTAGTTATTTTAGACCAAGGCTATTGGGTGGAATTATTAGCTTATTCAATGAAGTGAAAATTTTCCATGAGAACTAACCAAACAATGTTCACATCATCTATGCTAGTTTATTTAATCATAATAATATATATTTGCAATCAATAACTCTCCATTTACATTTTTCATTTTAATAAAAAAGTATAATTTTTCTAATAAGTCAATTCTATTTCTTTCTCTTGTTTTTTTCTAGATGGGTATGTGGAGGATCATGGTATGCCAAAAAGTGGCAATATTTGTAGGGTATGTGGCTGACGACTTTTTTTTCACCCAAAATTAATGAAACGAAAAGAGTTTTTAGAGGAGATTCTCAGCTTTCCAAAAATATAAATTATTATTTAATTTGAATTTAATAAATAATTATTATTCATTTTCTATTAGAATTACGACTAAAGTCCTGATCGATAGGCTGATTAAAGAAAACATCTATAACTTCAAACGGTATCATATTTTGAATCCAAACATACTCACATTCTATGCTTTACATACTATAGGATTAAAAAGAAAAATTAAATTTCATGAATTTTTGACCAAGTTAAGGTGGTCAATTGCAAAGATTTTATATTTTCTAAAAGTTGAAATAAAAATTCAAGTAATTATTTACTTGGAAAAAAATTACAAAAAATATGCATCACATCCGGACATGAGTCCTCTACTTATATATAATACAAAAAAAAAAATATTATCATTTTATTATGGTTAGGGTGGTGAGACAGTACCTACTTCTTATTTTCCCTGAAATTTAAGTACTACGATTGAAATTTCAAATTTTCACCAAATAGATTTTATTTATTTTAAATAAACCTAGTATTTTAGAAACTACATTCAATTTTCTACAAATTCTATTCTTACATATTTTTGAAATAATATAGATAACTTATTCAAATATTTACGTCAAGTTGCCTAACACTAATTTTTCTGAATTTTTTGCCACTTAAGGGCCTGTTTGGCATACCATGATCCTGCACATGCCCAGATATAGATTGTTGTCTAATAATGAGAAATGGAGTTTTGATTAGTTTTATGCCATAGCAAGAGTTGAAAATGACTTCTTTTTTTTAACCTTTTGACAATTATTTGAAAATAGACTAAACTTTTATCTTTTGAAACATAAAAAATGTGGGATATCCCTAAAATTAGTACTCATAACTTAGGGCTAATTTTATCATTTCTATAGTTTCATTAAGATACAAATCAACAAGGTGCATAGATTGACATTCAACCTGTAAGGTGATTCAATAAGACTTGGATATGAACCCTCTTGGGAAAAGAAATGATTTGGAAATGATTTTCATGGATTCACTTAATTAGACTAAATTACCTATTATGATAAATGTAATTTCCCAAAAGTAAATAGAATAAAAAATAACTTTGCAAGTGGATATCGAAATTGTAGACTAATGTGTACCTATCACCAAAAAGTAGGATCTGAGTGAAAATGTAACAAGACTCGGTCACCCCTTGGTGACTGGGTCTTTGTTAGGGTGTCTTCAACAACTTTTGAGGTCCTTCGGTGCTGGATGTGTGCTTATTTTTTCAACTTTTCCCATTGTTGGAATGTCATCAATAAATTTTGCAATTGAGTTTCAATGTCTTGACAAGGTTGATAACAACAAATTCAACAATGGAGAATGGTTCCTTCAAGATCTCTTCAATCCATTCCAATCTTGAAACCTACATATTCACAAAAAGAGAATTTGTTGTGCCATATAGGGGATTTCTTTAGTCAAACCCTATGTAAGTGTTCCCACTTCTACAATGGAAATTCCAATGGATAGATGATAATTGAAAGGAAGGAAATGATGAATGAACACAATGTCACAAATCACCACACTTCAATGACTTCCTTAAAGGACTAAATTTATGTACATCACTTCAAGGATTTTGATCTTGCTTGATAGATTTGCATGAATTCTTGGATGTTTGGATACCTACAATAATGTTAGCCTTCACAAGATAATAGCATGAACATACATAAAATTTTACATGATGTTGGATCTTGAATTGTTGTTATAATTGTGGTATAGGAAAAATGGGGTTTGAATGCTATCATGTGACTTATGACATAGACCATACCTAGTTTCCACCTACTACATGAAATAGTAACCCTAGAGATCTCAATGCAAAGAAGAAAGAGATCATGCAATAGGGTTGTCCTAGGGGCTGATTGTGAACTAATGAGGGGTAGACCACCAAGTTAAGACTTGGAAAGATAGGTGCAATGCAAATAATAATATAAGATGAAATGAAAAACCCTAATTCAATGTAATGCTTCACTAAATGACCTAGAAATGCAAATGAAAAAAAACATAAAGCTATAAAAGGAACCATGTGCACTTGGAAATCTAGAGATGGTTGAATAGTGCTTTGAAATGCTAGAAATTTTTCCTTTAATGTTGACTGGGACTCATTCACTAAGCTGGGTGAATTAGACCAATATCTTGGTTTATGTGCTGGAACAAGAATCTGCCAAATGGGTATATGAATATGCAAAAACCTATTTTTTTACCAAAACTAGGACCCATTTTCCAAAATTCATGAATCCATCTAGTTAGGGTTTTCTAAAGCTTTAAAGTATGATCTTGCTGTTTTCTATCTGCTATGTCCTTCCAAATTGATTTTGGATTTGAAACCCTAATTTGCAACCTCTAGGTGTTCTCTAATGTTTTCCAATGCTTAATGACAACTTTGACAACTTTGAAGGATTTGATAACTTTTTCCAATCTTTCTCTTCAATGTTTATTCAGTCTAGACCTCTAAATCACACACAAAAGAGGGGAAAATGTTGTTGGGTTAGTGGATAGGTTTTTCCTTGGTCAAAGCACGTTTTGGTAATCAATCCTTGAAATAGAATGAAATATGAATGAAGAATGATGAATGAAAAAATTATAATGTTACAACTCACAAAACCCTATCAATGAAGTGTTGCAAACATGTGTGAGATGGCTCCAATGGATGTAGATCTTAACTCTTTCTTGAAGGTGATAGATTTTAAATGAACTATTAGCTTGAATCATGAAACCCTACATCACAATTATTAGCTCCAAAACAAAAATGATGCATTAATTCCTTGAAATAATGCTTGATACTTGAATGTTGCTCTAAAATGCTTGATAATATTCCCTTGAATGCTTTTGTAAACACTTGAATAAACTTGTGAACTCAAACTTGCTATGAGGATGAATACTTGAATGCTTGGGGTGAAAATGAGTGAAATAAACTTATATTTATACTCAATCATGTGAGAATTCTGAAAATCCTACCAAAAACCTGAATTAATTTTGATTTTGGGCCACACAAGACTCATTCACCGAAGGTGGAAAATGAGTCCCACCAAGCATAATTTTTGGGACCATTTTTCAAAAATGCTTAGAAAGGTGTGAAATTAGGTTTGGGACCCAAAAATATAGATGGGAATCATTCACCCAAGGTGGTGAATGAGTCACAGGTCACTAAACCTAGGCCACACAAGCTGAAAACATCTAAATTATAATTGGGTAATGCTTTATGTTAGGATTATCCTCAAAATGATTCATTAAATGAGGCTTGTGGATGAAAAATAAGACCAATTAAAGCATAAAGAAGCCTAATTATTTATGAAAACCCTATAAAAGTGTGAAAGTGTGTTACAACACTTTAGATAAGGTAGGAATAACGTTAAAAAGAGGTTTATTAGGTTTAGTTAATTAATAAAACCTTAGAAAAGTGTGAAAGTGTGTTACAACACTTCAAAACACTTTAGAAAGGTACCATTCAAATTCACTAGTTCTTAAGGGCCCAAGATCTAATGTGAATGTTTCAAACACATTACAACACTAAATCAAGGCACCAATAGGCCTAGTTCATGAGGATGGCCTAAAAAACTAAGGGAAAAGTAGAAGGGATACTTTTTTCATTACCACATTTAGTCCCCACTTTAGTGAGAGGATGAACTTGCTTCAACCTCACACTAAAGTAGAAAACACATAGCATGAGGGGTCCAAATGCAAAAATTCCAATAAGATGGGATGAAAATGATTAAGAGGTGTGATCAAGGCCCCATGATCAAGATCCCATGGAAAACCAACATGGAGAAAAAAGAAAACACATGAAAATGATTTAAGAGCTACAACAAAGCACAAGAATGCACTATCAAAGACATAGAGAAAATAAAATGAAAAAGAAAAGAAAGGGATGGATCAAGCTTCAACCATTTGTCCATCATGGTGTGGATCAGATCTAGGTTGTTTATCCAAAAAATGCATACTCACTCTAGGGAAATGAAACTTCAAGGTGTTTGCTAGGTGATAAGTCTAAGAAGGTGAGAAACATAGAGTCATGGATGGTATGCTCTCACACACACACAACAAGTGGCTAAGGGAAATTCATGCCCTCGTTTGGCTTCCTGTCAAACCATACCAAAGTTATATCTCCTGATAACTTTTATAAGGTGACACATAAAAATGACTTTCAAGCTTCATGAGACAAGAAAAACTTCATATGGTTCAAGGAGCTCATGAAAAAAGAAGCTAGCTCTACATGCATGCAAGTTTCATTAGGTAACATGGCCATATAATTGAAAATACAAATGCAACAATAATCAAAATTCAATGAAGTCTTACTTAGTTCATGCAAGGTCTTAACTTAGGGAACATTGTGCTTAATGTCTCCAAGATAGGACCAATCAAAGAATAGAAGATTCACAACTTAGGGGATGCAGTGCATCACATCAAGCCACAAATAGGAATGTAATATACTAAGAGAGATCACTCTCTTGAAGGAAATCACACCTAATGTCATCCAAAAAGCAAAAAACACATCATATAAAGTAAAAATACTGCACCATGACCACTTTAAAGAAATTGCTAAACACCATGTTGTGAGAAATTACTTTAAAGTAGAAAATGATAAATTCGAACAATAAAGATGACATGAGAGCCAACTTGGAAAGCCCTATGCCAAGTCATATTTTTCCAAATAAATCTACATCATGCAAAAGAAAAGGAAAAGAGAAGGGTTTCCCCCAAAATGAAAATCCAAACATATAAGGGATCTATGGATTTTTGGTTAGTATGTTCTTGCTACAATTTTTTTAGAGAGCTCGGAACTATCATCATTCCTGAAATCCACATAGAACTAGAAGAATGACACAAAGATCATGAAAACAAAGAAAAACCTTTCATGTCAACATGGAAGAGACATGAAGGTATTGATGCCTTGTGTCATCCCCAAAAGGAAAACACAAGAAAAGGAAGAAAACATTTTGGGTCAACATGGAAGAGACATGAAAGTCTCAATTCCTTGCGTCATTCCCAAAAGGAAAACACAAGACAAATTAAAGAGATAAAAAGGATAAAAGATAAGAGATTTATGACATAGAGAAGAATGAAGGTACAAACAGAAAAATGTGACAAAGAGAGAAACATCAAACAAAACATCACGGAGGATCCCATCATGCACATGCAATCACACAAAAGAAAATGAAAAATAAATAATGTAAAATACTAGTAAGGAATGTGTGAGTGAGCCTAAAGCAAGTCATGCACATCCCAATTTTGTTCATTGTATACCAAAGGTGGGAAACTATCCAAAGGGACAATAGCAAGTGCCGAACTAGGGCCATCACAAATTTTAACACTCTTCTTAGGAGAATTTTCATTTAAGCTCATGGAAGAGGAAAACAATTTATTCAATTGATTATGTTCCTCTTCATCAATTTTAGAAACTTCCTCATCATCATCTATGTTAATCATAACAGGAGGTCGAATGATAATTTCCAAGGATTATTTCAACTCTTGTTGTGGTTGTTGTATTTGATTTTTCTTTTTCAGGGCTAGGGTAGAGTCACCATGCATTGCTTCAGTCAAGTTTTGATTTTGATTTTCCCTGTTTGATTCTTCATGTAACCTGTGAGGAAGGGCACAATGTATACACCTACACTCTCTAGCACCTATGTGTCTTTTAGTTTAGTTTTCAAGTTGTGTTTGTGTAAGAGTAGGTTGAGCAGCCATAGGTTTCTTTTCTTCCCTAAGGAGAGGAATGGAGGGAACCATGGGAGGTTGTTCAACCAATTTCTCTTTGACTTCATAAACATTTTATTCTAGGAACCATGACAAGATTGGTTTTATTGTCTCTTGTTCTTTTGTAAGAAGTAGGTGAAGGTTTTGTCTTGGGTTGGTCTTGGTTGTTTGGAATTTATTTATGTTCAATCATGGTTTTGTCTAGGATGGTATGCTCGGTGGCGGGTGGGGACATTTTGGAGGGATAGTTTTTCTATCTTCTTTACCTTAAACTTTTGATAAGATAGGAAACATAAGTCTTCTCATAGTTTTATAGGTTCTATAGGCTTGAGCCAAAAGAAATATAAGGAAAAGTTACCTTTGGAGGACAAAGGTTTAAATCTACTATGATGGACGGTGAAAACTTCATTTTCAAAGGAAAACTTTATGCATTTATGTGCATTCAAAGGGACAACTTTCATGGAGCAAAGTCATGGAGAGCCTAGCTTCACACGAAATTGGTCCAACTATGGGATGATGGAGAATGAGATATCTAATGTTTTTGATCCTATTTGTAAGGGAAGAGTGATTGATACCTTTGTAGGGAAAGTGAATCAATTATGCATCTTGATCCATTCTTTCAGTTTATCATATATATCTTGATAGATCTCACACAAAAGTAAGAATTCCTCGGTGATCACGTTCTCTCCACATATGGGATCTATTAGTATCCCATAAGCGGGCTTGTCATAGATTCATCCAACTATGTAAAGAGGACCACTAGGTGCATGTTTAAGTATATCTTTAGAGGAGAAAGCAATGTCAAGAGGATTCTTAGTTCAGCCCTTATGAGGAATGACATCGATCACTCCTACCATGTCATCCATAGGATCATT
Organism: Sequoia sempervirens; assembly: GCA_007258455.2. Taxonomy (NCBI): domain Eukaryota; kingdom Viridiplantae; phylum Streptophyta; class Pinopsida; order Cupressales; family Cupressaceae; genus Sequoia; species Sequoia sempervirens. Next base: position 1,833 of record VDFB02361293.1, on the reverse strand, counting down.
ATCTATAAAATCATGTTGAATAGAATCATTGATATCATCATACATATCAACATTCATCACATCATTCTTTGTAGTTTTGTTGGCTTTGAAAAATGAAATTTTATGATTAGGCATAGGGTTGGTAAATATTTGCAATTTTTTGTTAGGAGGGGCAAAACCTTATTTTCTCGATCACTAACACCTCTAATGGAAAGACAACTAGAATTAGTGAGGTCTTGCACAAGATGTTTAAGATGCTTATAATGTTCCATGTCATGTCCATTTTTTCGGTGATAATGGAAGTAAGAGTTTTTTCTAGATAGCTTGCAGGTAATGGTTTACTAGGATTGAGTGTTTTAACAAGACATAAGATAGTCATCTTCTATTCTATGAGTTGGGATATTGTGACATTGTGTTATGAAGGGTATCAGGTAAGGGAGTGAATTGTATTTTTTGGTCCTTATAGCTAAATGGTATCACAACTTTAATAGTAGCTACTTCATTATTGACATTTTGAGTTGTTTGTTGATGGGGGTTGAATTGAAGGAACCCTTTATTCTGTTTTCTAAAAGGTTGTGAATTGTTTTGGTTTGTGGACTCCAAATTCTTAGTTTGGTTAGAAGTGGACTTCGTATCTTGACTACTAATAAGATTTTGATAATCATGGAGGGTAATACACAAGTACATAAAGGAGGGAAATTTCATCATGGTAATCTTGTCTTGTATTTTATTTTGCAAATTTTCTATGAACATATTTTGAAGGTGAGGATCAGGAACCTTGACATTGATTTGGGAATAAAGAGATTGGTAGCATGAGATAAAGTCAATTATCTTTCCTTCTTTTTGCTTGCATCTCATCAAATTAGCCAAGGTCATCTTAGAGGTCATATGCACTTGGAAATGGTTAAAAAAAATGGTTAAAAAATTCCTCAACAAGTTCATTAAATGATCGAATTGAGTTGTTTGGTAAAAAAGAAACCTACTACAAGGTAGTATCTTTCAATGACCTAGGGAAAAGCTTTTCCAAGAGTATATCATCAAGGAAAAATTCACTACATAAGGTAGTATAAGCATTAACATGGCTAGAAGGGTCTCCCTTTCATGCATATTTCTTGAATCTAGGTACCTCTACACCTTGTGGCATCAGTGTTCACAATATCTCCAAGGACAATGGGCTGCTTTTGACATAATATGTAGGTGGGCCATTTAAATTTTGGTTGATAATGGAATTTTTTTTGAAGGGATGAAACGGTTTGGAAGAGTTGGTTTATGAGAGGGTCATTGCTTACATTATGAGATGGGGTGAAAAAGGTGAGGGGGTTTATATGTTTGAAGGACAAGTGAACGAAATGCTTATAGGTGGTAGAGTGGTAGGAGATATGACATGCAATACCACAAAGGAACTAGGGATGCTATCAGAAACACCCAAGGAATCACATTACTAGTTGGTTGCATTGTTGTTGTGACTTGAGGGTTGGTATAGGTAGGTATTGAGGAAATTTTTATGGGAGGAGGAATTTGACATCCTCCTTGGCTTGTGACATTACTTGTAGGAAAATGAAAACTAGTGGGGTATGTGCAGGATCATGATGGGCTAAAAAGTGGCAATATGATGGGTATGTGTAGGGTATGTGGCTGATGATTTTTTTTTTACCCAAAATTAATTAAACAAAAGGGGTTTTATAAAGGAGATTCTCAGCTTTCCAATAATATAAATTATGCTTTACTTTGAATTTAATAAATTATTATTATTCATTTTCTATTTGAATTACGACTAAAGCCATGATTAATAGGATGATTGGAAAACATCTATAGCTTTCAAATGGTATCACATTTTTTGAGTCTGAAACATGT
>VDFB02361292.1:0-48576 GCA_007258455.2 Sequoia sempervirens | reverse complement strand
GTGCCCATGAATTTCAGTAGTTTTGTTGTGCTCTAGAGGTGCCTGTGTGATCTTCGTCAAGTGGGAGTTTGTTGGAATTGTGTGCCTCAATCTCACAGGCTGAAACCTTTGAAAGAGCAAAGTCGGTGTGACATCCCTACTGTCTGGCCGACTAGCAGTTGTGTAACCTTGTGAAATGTTCAGGTCGCCGAGACCTTGTTGTTGTCTTGCCGACTGGTGCTATTGTTGTGACTTGTTTTGTTCGGTGTGACCCTCTGCCGAGTGGGTTGGTCTGGCCGACATGTTATTCTTATCAAATGTTGAGGAGACTCTAGGCGACAAGTGGTTTCGGGGAGAGACATGAAGGCTCGGTGAGAACTCTTGGCGACGGATGGTTGTCTTGCCGACAGCCTTACACTCGGAGTCATCGGGGTGACTTGGAACCTACGGAATGACTCTTAGTGATAGCCTAAGTCTTGCCGACAAATGTTCATATCAGTATGACTTGAGGGCTCATTATGACTCTCACCGAATAGCGATAGTCTCGTCGATGGATATGAATATCGGTATGACCTCTTGCTGATAGCGATGGTCTTGCCGATAGTGCTACAGGTGATGATCATCGGTATGACGTCTCAGCAATATGGTTTGTCTCGCCGACAGCTTTGCTTGATGAATATCGGTATGACATAGAGATCTATGAGACTCTTGGCGATAGAATTCTTGCCGATAGAGATTCACAAGATGGTTTTGCATTCGGTATAATGTCTTGCCGAAGGTGATGACTCTTGCCAATATCGATAGTTGGGTCTTGTGGCATTGGGGAGACACGGCTAGTGTCTCACCGACATGCAAATATTGTTTGAATGCTTTTGACCAATTGGAAGACTGTCCTATGTGGTGTGTCTTCGACCAATCAGAGAAGCAGAATGGGAACCGCTAGCAGTTGGACTGTTGCGGCCGTTCCTGTGAGGAAGATCAATAGACCAGGAGCAACATGGATATACTCAGAGATTGAAGATTGTGATTGGTTCGGTAACAGTTGGATGAATAGTTCGATGTGTGATCAATTTGAATTCAATTCTGAGAGCATTGTAACTTGAATGTTCTGTACAAGGTTGATCATTGAATCTGCTGCTATAAATTGACATCAGAAAGATAAGTTTGATCTCTGTATGTAATTCCATTACTGTAATACAAAGAGGCTTTTTTTGGTGTGGTGGGTTTTTCTCCTGTAAGGGTTTTCCCACGTAAATTTGGTGTTCATCTATGTATGTTTATTTCTCTGTTTCTGTTATTTCTTTCTAGTGTATCTTAATTGGACTGTAATTGAAAATTTAAAGTCACCTCTGCATTCTTCCTTGAGGTTTTGACGTTAGGAGAATTAGTTCCGCACCTTAGCTTTCTTTACATCTGGAGCCCATCACTTTGCTTTCTTTGTGGATGTAGTGAAGAAAGTTCTAGTCATCTTTTCTTCTAGTATTCTTTCTCAAGGGAGATTTGGAGGCTTTGGAGGAGACCTTTTATGCAAGCTTCTTCTTTGCATGACCTTTGGGAGAACTTGGGTCTTCCTCCAACTTCTGCTTCCTTTCTAGTGGCAGCCTGGGAGTTGAATCGTTCTCTTATAATTTTGCATATTTATTTGGAGAGAAATCGACGCATCTTCCAGGACTGTCGGTTGGGATTCCTTCATATTTGGTATAAGGTAAAGAGTATGCTTAAAGAAACTATCGAGGCTAAGTTTGATCTAGGGGAGTCTCTGTCCTCGACAGATGTTTGTACTACTATTCTCCTTGAACTCTCTCTACCCAATGCTTCTCTTGCTTGTCCGAGGCCTAGACAGGTGCCTTCAAAGAAGGTGAATTGATTGGGTAAGTGGAGTCCTTCGACGAGAGTCCTCAAAATTAACACAGATGGCTCTACTTGTGGTAACCTAGGGGCTGTGGGGATTGGTGAAGTGGGACACAATAGCATGGGTTCTCCTCAATTTTTCTTCTCCATATCCATGGGGGTGCAGTCTAACAATCAAATGGAAGCATTGGCTTTTCTTAAGGATTTGGAGAAAGCCTATGAGCTAGGCTGGAGGAAGGGGGTTTGTGAAATTGATTCTATGATTTTAGTCTATTTGCTTAATAAGAAGAATTTTCAAGATTCTTCCTGGAAACTGGCTGCGATAGCTAAACAAATTCTCAATATTGCCTTAAAATTTGATGCCATTTCATTTGTGCATATTCCTAGGGAATGGAATAAAGTTGCTGATTGCCTAGCTAAATGGACCTCCAAAGGAATGGAGCAGTGGTCTATTGCGGATTGGAGCCAATTAGATCAGCAAAAAAGTCATTTGCTGACTCAGGTTCTTCATGACGATCACAATGTATAGTGGCATGTGGTTGGGTTGGTTGGGTGCCCTTTGTGGCTTTGTTGTCTATTGGCATGTTTGTATGTTAAGTCTTTCTCTCTGGGACTTGCTTTTGGGATTAGTTTGATGGTTTGGAGTGTTGGGTTTTTCTGTTGTATTTGTTAGTGGCTTTTTGAACAAAATTTGTGCCCCTTTTATAAAAAAATTAAAAAAATTATAATAGAATCTCCAAGAAATTTGGCTTCGGTGAAAAATGGTTAAAATTGATCTTCAGCTGCATCCCAACAGCAAGATACTCGATGGTTGTGAATGGGTCACCATGTGGTTTTTTCAGTGGGCAAGGGGATTGCACCAAGGAGATCCCCTCTCCCCCTTTCTGTATGTCATAATAGCGGAGGCGCTTAGTCGACATATCACAAAGCTAAAGCAAAACAGGCGTTGGAAAGGTGTCGAAGTTGCCCATTCAATACCAACAATCTCTCACCAACTTTTTGTTGATGATATAATTCTCTATGGCTGCCCCTCAATTCAAGAAGCAAAACCATAAAACTCACAGTTGAGAAGTTTTGCTTACAAGCAGGTCAGCAAGTAAATGCAGAAAAATCGAATATATACTTTTTTAATGTAAGAAAAGGAGTGCAACACAAAATTGTGAACACGCTAGGTTACAGAACCGGTCAACTTCCAACAAAGTATTTGGGCATTCCTCTTTTTAGTGGTCCAGTCAAATTCAATCTGTGGGAGGATACTATCAATAAATGCAGTACGAGGATAGATTGCTAGAAGGGGTGGTGGTTAACGTTGGCAGGCAGAGTAACTATGTTGAAATCTGTTCTAGCTACGATCCCCATTTATATGTGTTGGTTAACAAATTTGCCACTTTAGTTTATACTCCATTTGCCCATAACAGTGACAGCTTGACCAACAGTTGAGTTACTTGCAATGATTGTTGCAAGTGCTCTCTGCTTGTTTTACAAGGCGCAACTACCTTCAAATGGTTTTGTAATACTCTATCTGTCCTATAGCTAAATAAGGAAAGCCAACCAACCACTTTCAGCTGAAGATGTAACTAACTTGTTACAAAACTAGGGTTTTCTCTTTTTCATTTTAACGGAAAGAATTTCAAAATAAAGTAATTTTCATAACATTCAATTTTTCAACTAACTTCAACGTTTAGTTCAGCTGAAAAGAAACGCCTAACTGAATTAATTGAAAAGAAACATCTACTGATTTCCAATAATAGAAAAGCAAACGAACTTTAACTAACTTTTCAATGCTTCCAAATAAAATTACAACTGATCAATTTTTAAGCTAAGTAACCATTTCAAATATTACAAGAGAGAGAAGGGTTTTCAAGAGTTTACAGTTAAGAAGCTGAAGCATTTGATCTTGACACTGTCATCATGGGAAAAGGAGATATCATCAGGGGCTTTACTACCCATCCGAAGACCTACTAGTCTCCCGTGTTCCTTCGACTGAAGGAACCCGTCCCTTCACGAGGGTAGTTAACAAGGATCAATCTATCATCATGCCTCTAAGCCTGGTGTCAAGAACCTGTATCTCCTGATCAAACCTTCACTATGGGTACCTCCCAACTAGAAGATTACTTTGATTAGTGATACATCCGGTACTTGATGGCTGACAGATGCTGAATCTAGCATCGTACCTTGGCCAAGGATTTCTTTTAATATTACTGGCACTCCTGTGCCGTCAACGCTCTCACCCTTGCTTGACATGATTACAGTGTCTCGAGTTTTAAATTATAAAGTCAGATTAAGTTTTCTCTTCTTAAAAAGTATCTTTACATTCCAAGTTTCATATAGCAGCAGGGGTCTTAAATTAGAGACATATTCTTTAAAAAAAAAACAGAGATGAGGAAAAGAATAATTGGCTCAACCAAACACATTCCTCTCAAGGAATCATAAGCATAAATTTTAGTTACAAGAGAGCTCATATTCTGTTCTCCATCCAAGTTTTCACAAATTGATTTTCTCTTAGAAACTCAAGACATTGCTGTCATACAGGTCAGATTCGAGTTCCTAGTAAAGTTCGACGTTAAAGAAAATATGAAGAGGAAAATTAAATCTGCTCCTCTTAGGTTGTCCAAGACAAATGTAATGTCCCCAATTTTGCGAGCATTAGAGTTTAGTGGTTTTAGCCTATTCCTGGCCCTCGTAGGCTAATATGTCTAGTTGGAGTGTCTCTTTTGGCGGTGATAAGAGGAATCTCTCCTTCAGCATCTCGTCTGGGTTCAAGTAGCCTTCAGTTGTTTCGATTTCATATACTTACTATTTATAGTACGTCAGCCGGCAAGCAATTCTATTTATAGCAAGGCACCTAAAGTTCACATGTTGGCAGTGTTGATTCCCAAATTCAGTTGAGTTGGTGAAATAAGGAGTTTTGCCTAAGTTATAACATTTAATTATTATTAAAGGTGACTTTAATAATAATTAATATTTTTAATATTATATTATAACATTATATTTGCACTTTATGACTTGAGGGTCCATTCATCATTAAAAAGGGGGCCATTTTAATTAATTACTTGGGTGCCAATTTCAAGGACATATTTTAATATTCCAAAGTGCAAACATTATTTTATTGGAGGGGATTGGCCTATTATCTTTTATCCCACATTGGTGAGAAAAGTGTATGAGCTCCTCCAAGAAAAGTATAATAGAAACTTAAGGGGCTCATTTGGAGATATTCAAAATGGATTATTTGATATTTGTTTGATAATTTCTCATTGGCGTTTGGGGAAGGGAGCCCAAGGGTTTCTGCCAGCGTATCGGCTTTGGAGAACGAAAACTCTCCATTGTATCAGCATTCTGAAGTTGTGGAATATCAGCTGAAGGTGCTCACTGTTGGCTTCATCCAGAAGTCAAGTTTATGCTTCATCAGATTTATTGCTTCAGATCTACAGGAGATTGTATTTCGGGGTATGCACATATTTGTAAAAGCTTTGAAAGAAAATCAATAAATTAATTGCATTGCTGCAGTAGGGTTTATGTTTACATTTCTTGTATTTGATTTCTTGACTAGCAATCTATGAGAAAATACAAAAAAATTACAAACCCTTATCATTTAGCATAAAAACAGAAGTAGAGACAGGCAGGTCTCTTACAACAGATTAAATGGAACTTAGACTCAATAGGAGTGAGAATAACAAAGTATTATGATGGAAAGAAAACTAGACTGCTAACGACTCTTAGTCAAGAAAGAGAAAGCTTCGATTTTACTTGTATTCCATTATAGTTCATTCCTCAACATAATTGATGCCATTTCTAAATCAATCTGACTTGAAATTCATTAAGTGGAAATATTGAGAAGACATTTCTTTTCGATAAAATATGCCATGCTACAGATTATTACTAAGAGACTCATACGTGCCTGAGAGAATGCTTCGACTAGGATGCTTCAATCTCTAATTCTCTGGAGAGCAAGTTTGCAAGCCACCGCCGAAGGAGACGCAGTCCAAGGAATGTAAATTTCCGCCTCTTAAGCAAAAGATTTGAAATTTGTATACCAGATTAATCTTCACGACTTCCACAGATAGAACAAAATGCAGGCTAAGATGACGCTGAGAAGTAGGGAAGGAGACGGTGACACAAAATTAAGTTCGATACAGATGAACGCAATGACCATGAAGGCTCCAAGAACAAGAATGCGGATGATGAATGAGCAGCAACAAAAGTTAAGATATACGATTGAAAACAATGGCAACTAGCTGAAAGTAAGACACAAAACAAAGACGCCAACACCACAATTGCATTCCCACCGATAGCCAAAAAAACCCCCCGACTCAGAGTACTCTGTTCTTCCTAAAAAGAGAATGAAGAAGAATTTTCGATAGGAGACCAAAGTCTTTTTCCTCCATCCCCCACGAAACTCTCCGCCAAGAAGCTCTTTATCTACCCATGATCATGGGCATTCAAGAATGAGGTGGAGCGAGAACGGGAATTCAATTTTCCCCATAACACCGATTTCACAAGATTCCAATTAATTAATTTTGATTATAACCATTCAATGGTACGATACACTTCAATCTTTATTATTAATTTAATATTAACATCCTCTTGCAAAAATACTTGCAAATATATATTCCAAGATTTGATTCGCTCAACATATAGAGGATGAAATTGAATATTTAATTCCAACAATTATTTAATAACCATTCAAAATCTCTTATAAGGTGATTATTGATTTATATATATATAAATTGGCTTATTTAATAAATAATTATATTAAATTATTATTGGCCAAGTTAAAATTTCGATTCCCTGTCTTACACCGACTCATGGAGAGATGACAATTTCCGATCCTCTGTTAACCACAACCTCTCCCTGATGACATATCCTTTTCCGTCGCGACGTCGTTAGTCCTGCATCCACTGATAGGTATTATGATTAGATTGTTCACAACAGCTATATAAATATGCATTTAAATATAATCTCATGAATACATTCAATTTCACGTGAACAAGAAATTCACTTGCAAATAAAAAGATCGTTAACTTTACAGTTACGATAAATAAAACATCTATTCTATTCTCAATTTCACATTCACATGAAAAACAGTTACTTGCAACTAACTTTGCATTCAAAATACATAACCAAACACATATTCTCAATGTAAGGGGTGTAACAGGTTTGCAATGAATGAGGAAACAGGGTATGCTTTTGACTGGAAAGCAGAAAAAGCAAACTACCATCTACCCATAGCCATGAAATAGATGTGCATAATTGATTTCAGAATTAAGTGAATACAGAAAAATGACAAAGTTCACCTTCCCACACCTACGGAGGAGAAACAAGAAAAGAACGAGTAGCAAATTCCTTCAACAGATGAATCAATCTGAGTTCAAAGTCTCAAAAATAACACATATAGAGTCCAATATAACAGGTATACATCAGAGAATAATCACAGAGACACAAAGGATGCATGCAATTAAAGGAAACACTAATAAGTACACAGACTTAGAAATATTTTCTTCATTTCTCAGATGCAAACATAAATTCAAAGATTCAAATGCTGTACAATAAGACTGTTGTTGAAAAACAAAATTGCTCTCTTCATTCCCCTGTTATCAAGCTGGAAAAGATAGAAAAAGATGCTTGAATTATGAAAATTTTCCCAATAAGTAGCCACCTCCAAAGAGAATTCTCAGTTTCCTGTAACTGTTTCTTGAAAGATCACGGTAAAAATGAAAAATAGAGCCTCTTCTTTTCCCTTTTGTAACTGCCTTATAAAAGGTAATAAAAATTCCCTCTCTTCCCATAGAGTAACTTCTTCTTTAAAACTAATTACAGAAAGTATGTTCTTTTTTTGACCGTTTCTTGGAAAGATTAGGAAATCTTTATTTTCTCCCGTAACTCATCAAATAAAATTCATAGTAATCTTTCCTTGAGAAATCACCCCTTTTTACTTTCTTTTAAATTCACTTTTATTCCTATGGTGGCTTTAAGGCTTTGGTGGACCTCATTATACCCGGAGAGTACACAAACTTGAGATTTTGACAAAGATTTCCGACCTTCCCTGAGATTGGCCTTATATACAAGAATGTGCTATTTGATCTGGACAATTTGCAGTCTTCAGTTGAGAAACTGACAAGGAAATTTCTTGTATAGGCTTAATCACTGAATCTCTTGATTTCTGTGGAGAATTGTGGCCATCACAGTTTGACTTAGGTTGCTGTTGCTGCTTCACAGATATATATTTTTTGTGGATCATTATCTAATTCTTGGGTATATTCTTCTAGCAATGCTTCTGCAGGCCTTGCTTTAAGTCCCATTGATATCTTATCCATAAAACATCCCAACATCGAATCTCATATGAACCAACTCTTGTGATATAAGAACAATAACTAGTGTGAAAAAGAAACGAACAACATTGTACTCTGGGTTTCTCCAATATGACTAGTTCTGCTTCCACATTTGTTATACCTATTCGCTAGTTGCAACCATCAAAGTTTTTAATACGATTATACATTTGCATACATGCTACCAGAGAATTTCCAACGATAATTTCTGGGAGATGGCGTTAGAGAAGGTGGTAGAGTCTGGTTTAGTGCTGCTTATTGCACTCGTCTGAAAATTTCTAAAGCCAATTCCAATAAATCCATTTGGGGCATATCTTGCAATTATGGTGCAAGAGACCATATTTCCTTGATGCTTTGACAATCATCCATTTCGTATGTATCCGCATTCAAAGTCCACCACATCTAAATAGTTAGGGCTTTGTCTATGTTCTCACATTATGTATACATGTCGGTCATAATCATGAGCACTATAGTGTTACACCAGCTCACAAGCTTTCATTTGCTCCAAAGTTTCCAAAGCCTTTTCAACAACCCTGCGCTGTGTATATCATTTTCATTATATATTTTGATGAATGTCTTTGGTCAACTAAAAATCCTTCTAATGGCGCTAGCAGTGAGCTGCCCGAAGGTTTATGTTCTACACGGACTGGGAGGAACACTGATAGAAGTCTTGAAGTTGGGCATTGTGGGAACTTTATAACCATGGTCGGGGAAGAATGAAGTTCTAGAACCCTTAAATTTCCCGACAATGGAGAGCCTCTGACATAAAGAGAGAGTCGGGAAATCGGTCAACTTCAGAACCTTTGAACCTATGATGTCGCGAATATATTAAGTTGAAGAACCTTGGGGAAACCTGACAACAAAGAGTTGGGGTTTTTTGAAGTTTATTAACTAATATAATGCCCAATAATAATAATGAGGTGGATGCTCATAAAGTCCTTGGAAATATTTGACTTTCATAAAGTTACTTATTCAATATACGGGCCCTAGCAACACATATCTACTCAAAATTTTAAAATGCTTGGAGCCTCTCAGAAATGACTTTAATAAAGTCATTTATCTAACAGATCATAGGACGTATTTATTCACCCTTCCAAAATTTTTTTTGATGGGATTGAACCTTGAAACCCTGAAAACACACCTTAGGCTGAAATTGAAAAACCTTCATAACTTTCTCAGAATATCTCTGTTTTTCGCGAAATTTAGACAGCGCGAAGATTGCATCCTCCCAAGCAGAACCCAGAGAGCATTTAACTTCCAGCAACCAAAAAGTCAAATTTTGACCTAATTCACAAATTACTGGCGGGAAAATTGAAGGTTTAAAATCTCTCAAACGGTAAGAGGTTTGGGTATGAAAACTGGTCAGATTGGACAATATGAGGTTATAATCAAGACCATAAAAGGATTCTGCACCAGATCTCATAGATTTTGAAAATTAATTGTTTTCACACTTCAGCAAGTTTTAGGGCACATAAGGGAACACATTGAAAGTTTGAATTTTTCAAGTTCAAATTTTGGGGTAACAATATGTTATCTTGCGTTGAAGTCCCAAACAAAGCAGCTAAGCGCCTAACAAGCATCCAAAGGAAACTTCTTTGGGATGATGCCCACGAGAAGAAGAGGATCCCGTTGCTCGCATGGGAAACGGTTAAGTGCTCAAAATACCAAGGTGGTGCAGACGTCAAGGATCTGAGGATTCAAAATAGGGCTTTAGGCGCCAAACTCACTTGGAGAATTTTCAAAAAACTTGAAGCCCTTTGGAATAAATTGTTGAAAGCGAAGTACTTAGATTCTTTGGATTCTGAACGAATTTTGACTATGAAAAATCCGTAAAAGGGCTTGGCAATCTAGAACTTCATTCTGAGCAGCAGGGCAGTCATTACTGAACATCTATCATGGTGCATAAAGGATGGTAGGAATGCCTCCTTTTGGTATGAATCATGCAATGGCTATTTCCTCAATGAACTTCCAGACATGGAGGAGGTGATCTTATAACTAAGGCTTCTTACAGGGAGAAACTAAGGGACCACCTAAACATATGGCGGATAAATGGGAGATGGGAATGCTCTTGGAAGAATTTTGATTGTCTTCGTGGTCACGCAAAGTCTACACTTTTAAACGAACTTGCAAATAGGCATGTTCTCATCTCGGATGAGGCTGATTCCATAATGTGGTGTGCAACAAAGTAGGTGAATATTCGGCCAACATCGGATACAAATTGATCAAGCATGAAAACACTTTGGTGCCTTGGCCGAAACAGTTGTGTTGGGGAAACAAAGTCCTCCCAAAGTTAGGATCCTTTGCCTAGACAACTCGCCATGAATGTATTCTCACAGGTGAAAGGTTGAATCAAATTGGGATCCTTGGTCCTCTTTGGTGTGTCCTATGTCATAAGAGCGATGAGACTGTCCACCATTTGTTTGTACAGTGTGAAGTGGCCCAGGCATGTTGGTCAACATTTTGTGCCAAGCTTGAATGGAACGGGCCCTTACCAAACAACTTGAAGGCAATCTTTGAATCTTGGCCCCGATCGTATATAGGCTTAGCTTATGAAGGTCTCTAGTGTGAAACACCAGCCATGATTATCTAGCAGATCTGGAAAGAAAGAAATGCAAGGATCTTCAAAGAGAAGGCAACACACATAGGTGGGATTCTTTTTAAAATTGAGGCAGGCATGAGCGAACACTTAAATGGGCAACTAAAAAAGAGGACATACAAGTACATCTTGGCCTGGGATCAGAGGATGGTAAGGAACTGGCCAATGCTAAATCCTCCCAAAGGGTACCTTTTCAAAAACAAGAAGTTCTGTGGCAAGCCCAAATGGGAACTCCCTCCAAAAGCCAGATTAAAAATTAATTTTGACGGGGCCTCGAGGGGTAACCCTGGGCCCTCGGGTGTGGGCTTTTTGGTTAGAAATGATAGTGGCAATGTAGTTTGGGCCGCATCCATTAAACTGCCAGGGGGTACAAATAATGAGGTAGAATGTGCAGCTCTATATGAAGGTCTCAAGTTATGCGTAGAAAAAGAGTGGAATAATATTGACATTGAGGGTGACTTGGAAATTGTTCTAAAAGCAGTTTGTGCAAAAAAAGCACTGAGTTGGAAGCTGCAAATGTGGGTCACAAAAATAAGCGATCTGTTGGTCCTAATTACAGATTGTAGTTTGTCCCACTTGTTCAGGGAGGCGAACATGGTGACGGACCTCCTTTCAAACTATGGAATAGACCGATCAGTGGGTATGATAAGTTCAGATAACCCTTGCAGGTGGGCCAGCCTTGAAGCGATCACCAGAAATGACGCTTTGCCAATCTAGTGTACAAAATGGATTCCATATCTTGCAATGAATGGATGAGAACTCCGCTACGCTTACCCAGAATAACATAAAAAGCCGAGAGGATATCATATCCCACGGCGGTTTAGATTGAAATTCTGTGCAAATTTGCAAAGATTTTTCACAAGCAACTTGTAGTGGGAAGGCTCTGGCGTGAACAAGGATAAATACGACACCTAGTTTGCATTTTTCTTCACAAGAATCATGAAGTTCCTGAACTGTGTTTGCAGGTGGCTTGAGGAGGAAGGCAACACTCAAGTTGAGAAGCTTTTCAAAGCAGGTAACACGAAGATTAAAGAAGCCATAAAGCAGGTGATCGGGGAACGTCTCGGGTCTGGTCACATTCATGATGGAGCATTGATAGGTATTTTCCTGTCAAATATAGTGTGAACTACAGGCAAGAAGTTGATAGGCAAACCGATGGCTTGCTGCTTGAAGGATAACTTTGTAGATGATGCCATCAGGGCCATCTCTGATTTTGATAAGAACCCAGACTAGGGTACCATCTGTGATATTCTTGATGCTGAAAAGGCAAAGAAAAACAGGAAAATGAGGGCTGCAGTGAATATCTATAGAGCATGCTTCTACAAGGACCTGCAACCCTTCTTGGATCATGTAATAAAGAACAAATCCTTGTTTAATGATGTGGAAATAGGTAGGCTGACTAAATTGACCATGGGCCTGATTACTTTGTACACAAACAAGCCTGAATAGGGTGAAGTTTCAAATGGTTGTATCTATGTAAATCCTTTTGAAGTTTCAATGAAAGAGTGCTACCCTCTCTGGTAGCAATTTGCCTAAAAAATAAAAAAATAAAAAATAAAATTTAAAATATTAAAACTGAAGTCTATCCTAACCAAATAATTTAAGAGTATTAATAAATTTTAATATATTTAAAAATATTAAAATTTAAGTCTATCTTAAGTATATTTAATAATAGTTTATAAAGTTATAAAATTCAATAAATGTTTTTAATTTAAAATTAAAACCTAAAACTTCTTGAGAGTTGTGCAAATTTTAATATTTTAAAATTTACAAATCTAATCAAAAATTATAATTTTGAAATTATATAATATAAAGTTTATTTGTGTTGGAGAAGTGAGTCTAAAAAGAGCTGGTCACAAAGTAGGCCCATAGTGCAATGGTAGAGCACTCTTGTATAAAAATAGGAGTTTTTAGGTTTGAGTTCTTGTTGGTACATAGAAAGTTCAATTTGGTATCAGAGCCATGGCTAGGAGTTGTGAGCACTCGTAGAGTGGCTTCAGGGGGTGTTTAAAAATGAGCCACAGTCAAACTGGAAAAAAGAGTTGGTCACAAAAATAGGCCAATAGTTGTGTGGTAGAGCACACCAATATACAAATGAGAGGTTCTAAATTTAAATCAAACTAATACATTGGAAGTTCAACAATCCGATTGTTGAGTCCCAAAATTGTTGCTCCAAAATCCTAGAACACAATTTTATCTTCAAGGTTAGGGGTGTCTTCAAGAAGGTAAAACCAAGGTTCATCTACAGATTATGGAGGGTTAAAGGCCAATGGATGAGAGTGGATAAACTCTCCGACACTTTGGACTCAGCTTAAATTCATAAGGGTGTTCTCAGAGGTATCCTAAATAGGATTGAGGGTGTTGAAAGATAAGACAATATGACAATTATTAGTTGTATCCAATGCAAGTTTAATCTCAAAGACTATCACTGGGTTAAAGGCTAACCAACTGCACACAACTCTTTTAATAGTTGATAATAACATCAATGCAGAAAATGCAAGATGAGGGCAAGTATACTTGATTAAAAAGATTATCAACTAGTAAGGCTCACAAACACTATTTTCTCTATTTAAACTACTAACTCAGAGATATCCCAAATAGGATTGAGGTTGTTGAAAGATAAGACAATATGACAATTAGTAGTTGTATCCAATGCAAGTTTAATCTCAAAGACTATCACTGGGTTAAAGGCTAACCAACCACACACAACTCTTTTAATAGTTGATAATAACATCAATGCAAAAAATGCAAGATGAGGGGCAAGTATACTTGATTAACAAGATTATCAACCAGTAAGGCTCACAAACATTATTTTCTCTATTTAAACTACTAAACCATGAATTGCAAATATACTAAAACTAGTTTTGCTTAATGGTGAAAGATTTGTTCATTTTTAAAATGTGTGAGTGAATCACTTGTTTCTTGGACCAATGCCTATTCAAGGGTTTACAAAGTCATGGTTTGCAAGAGGGTAGAAACAACGAATAGAAACATGGAGAAAACGATCTAATCATAACATACTTAATCATCCAATATTATGCTATATAAGGGAGGAAACGCTAAGGATAAAATACATCACAAATAAATATCAAATACAAAACATACTTAATCATCCAATCTTATGTTTTATAAGGAAAAAATGATTATTCCAAGGCTTGCAATGTTTTAAAAATGCTGTTACATTCAAATCGGCAAGTGTGATAAGAGAAAATCTTAATAGAATGCTACACATTCCCCCAAAAGTACACAGATAATCTTGGACACATTCAATATTTGATGCCTATTACAATATTTAGACCTGCAGATGTTTTAAAAACTCACTCTTGAAATTGGACATTTAATGATTGAAACTCTAAATTCGCTTGTCACTCATAGAAATCTGCTAGAAACAACAATGGCCAACCCCTTAACTGAATGGTAAACTTGCACATATAGCACTTGCTAAATCTCACCCTCAGGTATATGTGGAAAAATGAAGGTGATTACAGTAGTTGGGAAATGAATGCAGCCATGTGTAAATCTCACAAGATTAATGGTTGAGAAGAAACCCTATCCAGAATGGATGTTTGTATCAGCTAGGACGGCCTGGTAGATGAAAACCCATTAACTTTATTCACGGCATTTGGTGGCTAGATGTAGCGTACAGGGGACTAATGGTGCATTCAAATCATAGTTACGAGACTCGGACTCGGCTCGGACTCGGCTAGGGTGACTCGACTCGGCGACTCGGCGACTCGGACTCGGACTCGGCGCAGACTCGGCAAAATGAAAAAAGTTGAAAAAACCTTAGAAAATTAGAGATTTTTAAAGATTTAAAACTTGTTTCAAGCACCCTTTATTGAATACAACACAAATAAAAGCAAATTTGATCACATACACAAATATACAATGATCACATAAGTATAAAGTACACAAATTGTAGTTGCGCTGCTGAAGGAAATAACATACTTTGATATATAAAATTAGTCAAATGTATACAAAACTCATGGAAAATGAAATCCATGACATCAAATGTTCCATACAAATATGAAATATCAAAAGATTCAAAACAATAGCTATAAGTCTATCACTCTATGCCTATGGCACAGTGGAGCCAGCATCCTTCCTACGAAGGCGTCTAAAGGTCCTGGATGATGTTGCAGTTGCAGCCATAGTCTCTGCCTGTGTCTGAGTCCCCATACCACTCTCACCACCAGTAGCTATGTCTCCTCGTGCTCTAGCCTCCTCCTCAGCCATGGCTACAACCTCAGCCTCTCTCTCTGCCTGGTCCACCCAATCAAGGTCCTCGTCACTAAAGACTGCGTCTGTAGCCTCAGTGATCCACTCAGACTGTGGATCAACCTCCTCTAAACAGATCGGGGTGTTGTCGTGGTCAAAAGCCTTCCTGTATCTGAGCCGAAGGTTGTAATGAACATATACCAGGTCATTCATCCTCTCCACTGTCAATCTATTGCGCTTCTTGGAGTGTATGTGCTCAAACATACTCCAATTGCGCTCACAACCGGATGAACTGCATGGCTGGCTCAATATTCGTATGGCAACATTTTGCAGGTTCGGTGTATCAGAACCAAACATCTCCCACCATCCATCTGAGATGAGAAAAAGAAACAAAATCAATCTCATTTCAAGTTTCAAGTTCAAGTTCAACATTTAATAATAAATTATAATATAAAAAGATGAAAATTATTGCCTTAAATATATTTTTACCTGGCATTAATTTTGTCCTACTATCTTTGCACATTTGACGTGCAAAGAAGTCTCCTCGTGCCTTAGTGAAGGCATCTATCTCCTGCACTATCTGTGTAGTAACAGAGGGCAACATTCTCTCTATCGTCGAGTAGAGCCCACTAAGAATTTCTCTATCTGCACGGAGATCACGGCGGAAGTGGAAGGCCGGATTTAGGAAACATGCGGCTGCATGGATGGGCCTATGGAGTTGGTTTTGCCATCTCCTATCAATGATCTCCCAAATGGGACGATACTTATCATCAACTCCACCATAGACTGATCTAATGGCCTCTTTGGCCCTATCCATGCCCTCATATATGTAGCCCATTGCGGGCTTCTCCCCATCTGCAACTCGTAGGAGAACTAGCAAGGGCTCAATAAACTGCAAAGTGCAAACATGTTTCACAAATAAGTAAGTGTGACTGTCAATGAAAATGAACAAATAAAAGTAAGATATGATTACAAATTAAA
Source organism: Sequoia sempervirens (assembly GCA_007258455.2). NCBI lineage: Eukaryota > Viridiplantae > Streptophyta > Pinopsida > Cupressales > Cupressaceae > Sequoia > Sequoia sempervirens. Next base: position 32,625 of record VDFB02361292.1, on the reverse strand, counting down.
ACATAATAAAGAATTAAATGTTACCTTCACAATCTCATCTGCTGGTGTCCAAAACCCTGCCTCATCAAATATGCAATCAGCCACAGCAATCCCTGCAGTGCTTGTAGAAAAGGATGAGGAAGACCACTCCTCACTAGCAAACATGCGCCTCAAAGGTGCCCTTGACCGAATCAAGGATTGCAACATGATAAAATTTGATGCAAACCGAGTGATGCCAGGACGAGACAACTCCCTCAACCCCGTGTATTGCCTCATAAGGTTAAGCACCCATGCATGATTGTAAACAAATTTGCAAATGTTTCTTGCTGATTCCATACATGTTTTTATCCATGGGAGCTTGCCAAGATCCTCCATCATGAGGTCAATGCAATGGGCGGCACATGGAGTCCAAAATATAGTTGGGTGCCTCTCCATCAATAATCTACCAGCAGCAACATAATTTGCTGCATTATCTGTCACCACTTGAACTACATTTTCTTCCCCCACATCGGCTATCACCTCCTCTATAGCCTCACATAAGTATGTGGCATTTTTGAATTGGGCGGAAGCATCAATGGACTTTATGAAGACAGTGTCACCTGAAAAAATAAGCAAAACCAAATTACCAATTATTCAATAAATTAAAAACATAAATCAGCCTTATTAAATTATTAATCACTAAATCAAATTCAAATATCAATGTATTAAGGTAAGTACAATTACCTCCAGAGGAAACTAGAAAGTTCAACAGCGTCCTATTTCTCCTATCGGTCCAACCATCAGTCATGATGGTGCAACCAATCCTCCTCCATTGCACACGCTGCTCCTCTAATTGTGCTTTCACATCCGCCACCTTTTGAGTCAAAAGTGGGCCCTTTAATTCATCTTCGCTGGGGGCTTTGAACCCCGCCCCACATATGGTTATTGCATCAACCATGTTTTGCCAAAAAGGAGACCTAAAACATGTCATAAAATGAAAAGATTTAAGTTTTTAACTTTAAATTTGAATTCGATAGTGAGATACATCTAAATTCTAAAACAATAAAATTTAAATATAAATTTTAAAACAATTAAACGAAAAAAGAATTACCTGGCTACATGGAAGGGAATGGTGCAGTAGTACCAAAAGTCTGCAATTGTTTTTTTTGCTGCATCGTGTGCATCCTTGTTCCAACCCATGCTCTCAAGCGACGGTTGGGAACCAGGAGTAGTGCGTGGTACAAAATATGAGTCCACCCTAGATTTACGAACTCTAGGGCCAATACTAATACTGCCACTACCACTAGCAGTAGCAGCGCCACCAGCACTAGGAGTACGCATAGGAATAGATGGTGCAGAAGCAGAAGCACTAGCAGAAGCACTAGCACTAGGACGGTATGGAGGCATGGAAGAAGCATCTCCAACAGCACCAAGTCCCTGTCCAACTCCAACACCTGCCAACTCCTCCCTCTGTCTCTTTCTAATTTCTTTTTGCCTTTCAAAATTTTCTAATTGCACCTGCACTTCACGAACAGCCTCAATAGGTGCTAGGGTGCAGCCCACTGCATCATGGATGGGTATGCGTGCAAGGTGGTATTTCAATCTATTTATGCCTCCATGATATATTGTTTTGCAGTATTTACATTTTGCTTCTCCTCTTTTCATTCCGGGAAAGATTTCAGCATGTTTCCAAGCAGGGTCTTTTCTGACTGGGGTTTGAGACATTGTGAAAATAATAATATGGTTTGATTTGCAAATGAATGTGGCTGCAATAACAAGTAGGGTTTGTAAAATTATTTAAGTTGCAAGTAGGGTTTGTAAATAAAAATGCAAACTATAATAATTTAAAAACAATGATTTTACAAATTACAATGAATTATTTGTTAAAAAAACACAAAAAAAACCATTAAAATCAAACTTACCTCTTAGATTTGGCTTGGAATGCAATGCAAACTCCTCCCAATCACTAGCAATGAACTTTCAATGCACCTCCTTAGCAGTATGAAGCTTCCCAAATGATATATGACCTTGCTTTTGTTTTAAACAATTTGCTGGTTGCCCTCTCTTCTCCTCCTATTTTTCTTCACAACTCTCTCTTCTCCTCCTATTTTGCCAAAAGAGTGAAATGAAGTTGCTTTTAGGGTTGGAGAGAACATATAGAACAAAAAAAAAACTAACTTTAACTTTTAGTTTTATGTTTTTTTAGTGTTTTAACTTCTTGCTGCCGCGGCCGGGTCACAGGGTCGGGACTCTCCGAGTCTGGGCGAGTCTGGCGAGTCTGGCGAGTCCGGCGAGTCCGGCGAGTCCGGCTCTGGACTCGGCGTGTCCGAGTCCGAGCTCCCCAGACTCGGCCAGGCTGGCTCGGCCCGGGACTCGCCGAGTCATGGCGAGTCTGGGCGAGTCTCGTTACAATGATTCAAATATCCTTTGCTGCCTTTTTTGCATTTGGAACTTGTTCACCCCATTATTTGCCAATCAAAAACATGGGCCTAGGGCCTACGACGAATTTTATTGTACAATCGGAAAGTCTACGAACTCGTGAATTATGTGACATCTAAAATCTAGCTATTTATCGCACTTTCTTTCTTCGTCTGCCACTTTGGTTCTCCTTGCTTTGTTGCAAATCTTGTGACTCGATGAACCTATGTCACATTGTTGAACCATGGCGAACATAAGAACTTGTCGCGGTTTCACACAATTCGCAAACTCGTGAATTATGCGACATTTGAAACTTGGCCTTCTCTCTTCTCCTTGTTATTTCTTTCCTTCTTTCTTCTTCAGTTTTGTTGCACCTTTAGCAACTTGACGAACTATGTTGCACTTTCCCAAAGTTCGTGAACTAGCGAACTTTACGACATGGACAACATGGAGAACCTTGCACCTCTCTTTGTCTTTTTTTCTCACTTTCTCCACCTGTTCCTGATGTCACACTTTGTGTGATTGGGTGAACCATGTTACAATTTTGCAAGGTTCATAAACTCTCTACTTTGCGACATGAACTTTGCAACTTGTGAACCCAAGACTCAAAACACTTCTGTTTAGTCAGGGTTTCAGACAAAGGTTTCTTGTATTTAGATAATTTTGATATCGTAACAATTTAGACGAATAACCTAAGGGGGGGAACTAACAGCATAGAGAAATACCTTGAACCTATGAGGCCCATTGAAAACATCTCAGATTGGGTATCATTGATGGGCAAAACAGGACAAGGGCACAAAGGGGCAGGGATCTAGGCAAATTTTCAATTTCAGTTGGCGTCCCAACACAGGCCATAGCAAAAACACTTTGAGTTAACGGTGGGTGAGAATACATTTGCTACCAAAGAAGACCACTAGCACCGAACGGGGCTGCTGCAGATCCAGCCAGTCCAAGCAATGGTCAGCATCACAGGCCACGTTCTTCTCGGTTTGCTAACTGTAACGACGCCATCTGTACAAGTACCCCGCCATTAATGAAATGCCATTTGTAGCGGCGAGGTGCAGGGTACTCAGTTTTATTTATTCTTTCATGAAAAAAAAGGAAAGATAATTTAAAAAATTGCATTTTTACGTGCGGATTTGCCTTGGGTTTGGTCGGGGTTCGCCCTGGATCAACCCACAGTCCAAATGAAGTGCCGTCGCAGAATCCTCATCTGATTTGGCCTCTAATCTGAACCTATATTGGACTGTAAAAAAAAATCTATGCATATTAATCAAATAGGAAAAGCTCAACAAAAGCACTGGGCTTCCGGAGCGAAGCCCTGAGTTCAAATCCCAAGAGACATGTTAGATTACTGAAATTGGATAAAATGCACATCTAACTTGCTGGGTGTGGTATACATCGACGGACAAGACCGGGTGCAAGTCTTGGGTGAGTTTGACGAAGATATCTTAAGGGGATTACGAAATCAAAAAACTAAAGAAATGAAAAAAGCAGATGAACTCCCAAGTATAAAATTGTTTCATGATTTTGAAAGTAGATGCATCTTCTTGTGTAAGCATTTGTTTTTTAAATTTAATGAGTATTCCTGACGTCATTTTTCTGTGGAAACTTTGCAGCATTTAATCATTGATGCTAACTACATTTCTTGAAATGACTCTTGTGTAAACAGGAAAGAAATACGACCAGAGGAGCATGATAAGATCATAGTTTGTGCATACTTCTGTGAGATGGCACCTACATAGAAATTCTTAATAAAATTGTAATCTGAATGGTAGGTGCTCAAGTGGTTGTGGTAGTCCAAAGCATTGCGTTTCTTCCTCCTGTTGTGATAGTTATACTGTCATGCATATCCATATCCAGACATCCCTATCTGTATATATATCTGTATGAATTTCTCAATATATTTTTGTCATCAAGTATGATCCATGCTCATCATACCATGAATTAAATTCCAGAGCAAAAATAATAACAGGAGGAAAGAATGTTGGTAAGGAGCCATGCTGTGGTTTGCTCTAAAATTGAAAAATGTTCTCTGGTGATGAAAAATGGAGAAGCATATCTGGTAATGTAGACTGGATGTGAACACAATGTGTGGTATATTATTGGTACTCTATAATGTATCAATGATTTTCAGTTGTGCAGTAAAATTCAAAATCTTCACTAGAAGGCATTTATTTGTGGCTAATGATTTTGTTTCTTCAGAATGATCCAAACCACCTTCAGTTTCTGCTTATAAGTACACAAGAATTTTGGGCAAAAAACTAGTGTCAGTGAAGATACAATCATTTTGGAAGCCTGAAAAGGTGTCCATAGCTGGAGTAAGATCCTTGTGAACAATTACCGGTGGATATCTTCTCTTCTCCAAGATTTTAAGATGAAACAGAATGGTCAGTGATGATGCTATATCATTTTCGATGCAAGAAAATTTCATAGCTAGAGAAAGAGCCACTCAAGACAAACATATGATGGACATCTCTTTTTAGAAACACAAACTGAATAGCAACTTCCAGTTTGTGACTTAGTTTGCCTTTAGATAATTGTGTGAAACGCAATATGTATCTCAAGAATGAACTACAGAGAAGACACATTGCTTTGCTGTAATATACAAAAAAGAAGAAGCTTTCTTGCATGTTAGTTCTTGCCTATGTAAGCAGTTATGCTACAATGGTGGTGTGCTGGCATAAGCATTTGTCCTTGGCTGAAAACGTAAGACTGCTGAGGCTTTCAAGGAGGATTGTGACTATATAATGCTTGATGACTGACCATAATAGGATAAATTTAGAGTCGGGTACTGTTATTAGTGATAAAATGTGAATATGAATTTCTTGTAACTCTGAATTTTGAGCCTTCTGTAATGGTGGATTCAAAACACCAAAAATGTGGGCTTTAGCAAACCGATTAGTGAATGTTTTATACTAGAAATATAATATCATGTGCAACCTGTTCAATCACAGCATCGACAAAATGAATGAGGCTTTCAAGGAGGATTGCAAATATATAAATGCTTGATGACTGTAATCGCAATGGGATGAATTTAGGGGTGGTTACTGTTATTACTCCTAGAAAGTGAATATGAATTTCTTGTAACTCTGAATTTTGACCTTTTTGTGAAAGGTGGATTCAAAACACCAAAAATGTGAGCTCTAACCATAGTTACGAGACTCGGACTCGGCGAGGGTGACTCGACTCGGGGACTCGGGACTCGGGACTCGGCGCAAACTCGGCAAAATGATTTTTTTTTGAAAAAATCCTAGAAATTTAGAGATTTTTAAGGATTTAAAACTTGTTTCAAGCACCCTTTATTGAATACAATACAAATAAAAGCAAATTTGATCACATACACAAGTATACAACGATCACATAAGTATAAAGTACACAAATTGTAGTTGTGCTGCTAAAGGAAATAGCATACTTAGATATATAAAATTAGTCAAATGTATACAAAACTCACGGAAAATGAAATCCATGACATCAAATGTTCCATACAAATATGAAATATCAAAACAATAGCTATAAGTATATGACTCTATGGCATAGTGGAGCCAACATCCTTCCTACGAAGGTGTCTAAGGGTCCTGGATGATGTTGCAGCTGCAACCAGTCTCTGCTTGTGTCTGACTCTCCATGCCACTGTCACCAACAACAGCTATGGCTCCTCGTGCTGTAGCCTCCTCCACAGCCATGACTACAATCTCAACCTCTCTCTATGCCTGGTCCACCCAATCAAGGTCCTCATCACTAAAGACTGCATTTGTAGCCTTAGTGATCCACTCAAACTGTGGATCAACCTACTCTAGACTGATTGGGGTGTTGTTGTGGTCAAAAAGCTTCCTGTATTTGAGCCGAAGGTTGTAATGAACATATACCAAATCATTCATCCTCTCCACTGTCAATCTATTGCGCTTCTTGGAGTGTATGTGCTCAAACATACTCCAATTGTGCTCACAACTAGATGAACTGCATGGCTGGCTCAATATATGAATGGCAATATTTTGCAGGTTCGGTGTATCAAAACCAAACATCTCCCACCATCTATATGAGATGAGAAAAAGAAACAAAATCAATCTCATTTCAAGTTTCAAGTTCAAGTTCAACATTTAATAATAAATTATAATATAAAAGATGAAAATTATGCCCTTAAATATATTTTTACCTGGTACTAATGTTGTCCTACTCTCTTTGTACATTTGACGTGCAAAGAAGTCTCCTTGTGCCTTAGTGAAGGCATCTATCTCATGCACTATTTGTGTAGTAACAGCGGGCAACATCCGCTCTATCGTCAAGTAGAGTTCACTAAGAATTTCTCTATCTGCACGGAAATCATGGTGGAATTGGAAGGCCAGATTTAGGAAACATGCAGTTGCATGGATGGACCTATGAAGTTGGTTTTGCCATCTCCTATCAATGATATCCCAAATGGGACGATACTTCTCAACTCCACCATAGACTGATCTAATGGCCTCTTTGGCCCTATCCATGCCCTCATATATGTAGCCCATTGCGGGCTTCTCCCCATCTGCAACTCATAGGAGAACTAGCAAGGGCTCAATAAACTGCAAAGTGTAAACATGTTTCACAAATAAGTGAACGAAAAATAAACAAATAAAAGTAAGATGATTAAAAATTAAAACATAATGAAGAATTAAATTTTACCTTCACAATCTCTTACGCTAGTGTCCAAAACCCTTGCTCATCAAAAATGCAATCAGCCACATCAATCCCTGCAGTGCTTGTAGAAAAGGATGAGGAAGACCACTCCTCACCAGCAAACATGCGCCTTAAAGTTGCCTTTGACCGAATCAAGGATTGCAACGTGATAAAATTTGTTAGAAACCTAGTGATGCCAAGACGAGACAACTCCCTCAACCCCGTGTATTGCCTCATAAGGTTAAACACCCATGTGTGATTGTATACAAATTTGCAAAAAAAAATTGTTGCATCCACACATGTCTTGATCCATGGGAGCTTGCCAAGATCCTCCATCATGGGGTCAATGCAATGGGCGACACATGGAGTCCAAAATATAGTAGGGTGCCTCTCCATCAATAATCTACCAGGAGCAACATAATTTGTTGCATTATTTGTCACCACTTGCACTACATTCTCTTCCCCCACATCAGCTATCACCTCCTCTATAGCCTCACACAGGTATGTGACATTTTTGAATTGGGCAGAAGCATCAATGGACTTCATGAAGACGGTGTCACCTGAAAAAATAAGCAAAACCAATTATTTAATAAATTAAAAAACATAAATCAACCATATTAAATTATTAGTCACTAAATCAAATTCAAATTTCAATACATTGAGGGAAGTACAATTACCTCCAAAGGAAACTAGAAAATTAAGCAGCGTCCTATTTCTCCTATCGGTCCAACCATCAATCATGATGGTGCAACCAATCCTCCTCCATTGCACGCGTTGCTCCTCTAATTGTGCTTTCACATCTGCCACCTTTTGAGTCAAAAGTGGGCCCTTTAATTCATCTTCAGTAGGGGCTTTGAACCTCGCCCCACATATGGTTATGACATCAACCATGTTTGCCAAAAATGTGACCTAAAACATGTCATAAATAAATTAATAAGTTACATAAGTATTGTAAAATGAAAAGTTTTAAGTTTTTAACTTTAAATTTGAATTCGATAATGAGATACATCTAGATTCTAAAATAATAAAATATAAATATAAATTTTAAAACAATTAAACGAAAAAGAATTACCTGCCTACATGGAAGGGAATGGTGCAGTAGTATCAAAAGTCCGCAATTGTCTTTTTTGTTGCATCATGTGCGTCCTTGTTCCAACCCATGCTTTCAAGCTACAGTTGGGAACCGAGAGTAGTGCATGGTACAAAATATGAGTCCACCCTAGATTTACGAACTCTAGGGCCAATGCTAATACTGCCACTACCACTAGTAGTAGCAACGCCACCAACACTAGGAGTACGCATAGGCATAGCTAGTGCAGAAGCAGAAGCACTAGCACTAGGACAGTATGGAGGCATGGAAGAAACATCTCCAATAGCACCAAGTCCCTGTCCAACTCCAACACTCGCCAACTCCTGCCTTTGTCTCTTTTTCATTTCTTTTTGCATTTCAAAAGTTTCTAATTGCACCTGCACTTCACGAACAGCCTCAGAAGGTGCTATAGTGCAGCCCACTATATCATGGACGGGTATGCGTGCAATATGGTATTTTAATCTATTTATGCCTCCATGATATATTGTTTTGCAGTATTTACATTTTGCTTCTCCTTTTTTCATTTTGGGAAAGATTTTAGCATGTTTCCAAGCACGGTCTTTTCTGCCTGGGGTTTGAGACATTGTGAAAATAATAATATGGTTTGATTTGCAAATGAATGTGGCTGCAATAACAAGTAGGGTTTCTAAAATTATTTAAGTTGCAAGTAGGGTTTGGTAAAAAAAAATGCAAACTCAAAAAAACAATGATTTTACAAATTACAATGAATTAGTTGTTAAAAAAACACCAAAAAAAACCAATTAAAATCAAACTTGCCTCTTAGATTTGGTTTGGAATGCAATGCAAACTCCTCCCAATCACTGGTAATGAGCTCTTAATGCACCTCCTTGCTGGTATGAAACTTCCCAAATGATATATGACCCTGGATTTGTCTTCAACAACTTGTTGGTTGCCCTCTCTTGTCCTCCTATTTTTCCAAATGAATGAAATGAGGTTGCTTTTAGGGTTGGGGAGATAATATAAGACAAAAAAAAAAAACTTAAACTTTAATTTTATGTTTTTTTATTGGCTTTTTCACTTGCTGCTGCCAACCGCGTCTAAGGCTCAGGACTCTCCTGGACGCGGCGCATCCGGCGAGTCCGACCTAGACGCGGTTGGACTCGGCCACATTCGAGTCCAGGCTCCCAAGACTCGGCCAGAGGTGCTCGGCTCAAGACTCTCCGAGTCCTGGTGAGTCCGGGCAAGTCCTGTTACTGTGGCTCTAACAAACTGACTAGTGATTTTTTATACTAGAAATATAATATCATGTGCAACCTATTTAATCATAGCATCCACAAAATGAATGGAACAGTAAAGTAATACAACGTTCAATATAATCCAATTATTTTCAAATGTGTCGATTGACACTCTGTTTTAATTTATGGTTGTGATTTGTGCCACTGAGCTAGGATGTACTATTGTAAGCCCTTGGAGATATAGAAGTGCGAGTTGTTATTAAAGATTGTTGAAAAGTGATGTCATTTTTTATTTCTTGTCAAGAAGAATGATATCAAACATATTGACAATGGTAACATATTATTAAACATTGTAAGATGTCTTTTCCAAGATTTATCAAATCTATACTAAATAACAGAAAATGTATATTGATTAACAAATTTTCCAAACTTCTGTCTATATTATATGAAGTGGAACATTGTCTTGAGTTACTAGCCTTAAAAAATGGATATTGAAACAAACTGGCAACTTTTCGTTGATCTCACGTTAAGAGATGACATGAAGATGTGTGTTAGATAACTCGTCAGTGTATCAAGATTGATCCCAGTTTGGGATATCACTATTATCCAATTTTGTCAACAAACACATGTAGGACAATGCCCCACAAGGTAAATGAAGAAACGTGAATGATTGGTCATGTTTGATTTGATCATTGGACTCACAACACACGTGAGAATATTGAATAGTGTTTTCTAAACCTTACAAAACTTCCAAGGTTGTCTCCTTAGATGGCATTCAATTTCAACTTGCACCCCATACCTTGTGTCGACGTAAACTATATGCCATTCTTGTGAAATTTTCATTTGGCATGTGAAGTATCTTGTGTTTAGGCTATATTGTTGGTTTGGATGGAGTGGATGTGGGTTTAGAGAATATATAAGTAGTTTGAAATTGGGCCAGATTTAGGAACTTGGATCTTTGCAGGTTCTTGGATTTCACCAGCTTCTGTTGTAGTTTGTTCTAATTCTCCCACATTGCATGACCTCTTAATCAAAAGATGGAAGGAACAAAGACATAGTATTGGATTAAGTCATATATGATGAGTTGAAGCATCAACAATTCTTCTCAAAAAATTTCATTTTTCAAATTTGTAACAAACATTTGCAACAAAGGTAGGGGAGAGGAGTCGAAACTTGCGCGAGGGCCCTAACGTGCGATAGGACTGGTGCACATTGGGGCCCACAGTGATGCGTCGGTCCTTCACAAGTTAGGAAAATAGACTTGCATAAAAAAGCATGATGAGATCAAACACAAATCAAATATTAAATGCACATAATCGTATATATTTGTCAACAAAACAAGTACACGTTGGTAGCCAAGTAGGTAAAAGTGTTTACAACTTGTATCTGACAGAACACTGTAAAGATCCAACATGGAGATATAACAACCATCTCATAAAAGTTTGCACCCCCATTAACATTCAAACCCAACTGTCGCACCAATCTAGCCATCACTTACACATTAATCACAACTACACAACAAAATAGAGGTTCCACGTCAACACAATTCAAACCCATGTGTCCCATCTTTGACCGAAATGCTAATCCATTACAACCATGTTTCCCACCGTAGCATAACCAAACCAACACGTAAATGCATCCACCTGTCTCATCAAACATGAGACCTACAACACGTATCAGTAAGAGTGTCCCATCTCGCCAAGTAGGGTGCGCACGTACTAGCGCCTTCCTCAAAATCCCAGTTGCATCCATTTTTACAAGGCCACCATTATTCAAAAAAAAAATGGAAACAATTGCAAACAATCCACCAAACCAATCAACTCAAGAATTGATGGCCGAAATCAATCAAATCTGCAATTCATTTCACCCATAATTCAAATTTGAAATAGGACAGGGATTTAATTCGCCACACCAAAAAAGCATCAATCAAATTCAAATAATTCCCAATTCAAATAGTCGTGAAAACCTTCAAGTATTCACTTATTTTGCAGTGAGCGACATAAGAAAAGGAGTGACAAGCACAAAATTGACCAACTTAATAGCAAGAGGAGGCAACAGCACAGATTCTAGTTCAACAACTTCCATATTGTTCTAGGTATTCCTCTTTTTGTTTCCCATTCATGAGCTTTATATTGTTTTTCATTACAACCATTAAAGTCATAGGTTAGCAGTTGTGTTTCCTTGTCATAAAATGTAAGCATGGTTCCCAGATTGTTGTGTGTGAGTATGTTTATGCTGTACATGCCTTTAATATATGATATTTTTTAATAGGTAGCTTATTGTTTTCCATTCGTAAGCTTTATATTGATCTTCATTACAACCATTACAGTCATAGGTTGTCATTTTTGTTTCCCTAGGATTTATATTGCAAATATTACAGTCATAGGTTGCCATTTGTGTTTCCTTAGGGTTTGTATTTCAAATATTATAGTCATAGGTTAGCATATGTGTTTCCTTAGGGTTTATATTGCAAATATTACAGTCATAGTTTACCATTTTTGTTTCCCCAGGGTTTATATTGCAAATATTACAATCATAGTTTAGCATTTTTGTTTCACTAGGGTTTATATTGCAAATATTACAGTCATAGTTTAGCATTTTTGTTTCATAGGTTTTGCATTATCATTCACTTTGGTTATCTTATTCTCATAGGTTCTGCATTATCATTCACTCTGGTTATCTTATTCTCATAGGTTTTGCATTATCATTCACTCTGGTTATCTTATTCTCATAGGTTTTGCATTATCATTCACTTAGGTTTTCTTTGATGTTACTCATTAATTTGGGGGTTTATCTTTTTATTAGGTTTTGTTTCATCTTTTTCATAGGTTTTGCTTCATCAATTTAGTCATTCAAAATATGACATCATTTAACTTCACAAAGATTTATGCCTGTGAATGAGTTTGTCATGCACAAAAGATGTGAGATTTGTTAAAGTCTTACTGTTTTTCATTCGTAAGCTTTATATTGTGTTTCCCTAAGGTTTATATTGCAACCATTACAATCATAGTTAAATAGTTGTGTTCCCCTACTATTTATATCCATATCGCTATAGTCATAGGTTAGTAGTTGTGTTTCCCTACGTTTAAGATATGAGATTTGTTAAGCTCAGACTTGTTGTTTTACATTTGTAAGCTTTTAATTGTTCTTCATTACAGCCATTAGAGTCATAGGTTAGCAGTTGTTTATATTGCAATCACTACGGTCATTGTTAAATAGTTTTGTTTCCATATGGGTTATATTGCAATCATTACAGTCATAGTTAAAATGTGGGTGTGGTTCCCAGTTTGTTGTGCATGTATGCTTATGTTGTACATGCCTAAGAGATATGGGATATTCTTAAACTCTAACTCCCTTGCATACAATGTAATTTTGTGCTTCTCACTCCTCTTTTCCTTATGTCGCTCACTCCAAAATAAATGTAACTCTATAAACTGTTAAAATTTTTAGATAAAACAAAATTATGGATCGAGTGAGCGGGAAGGTGAACGGGTGAGGAAATTTGAACTCCTTGTTGGCGGGCGATGAGGATTCAATGGGTGACGATGAAGATCTGGATGCCTGGTGGGTTGGTTTGGTTCCTGAGGATGCGACTGGCTGGATTCAGGCCTACTCTCCCTGTCTTTGTTTTGGGACAGTGCAAAATGGCCTTTTTTGCTTTCTTGGGTTGCTTTTCGAGATGGTGGACGCTTGGTCTACGAAGTCTTGGCGCTGGAGTTTCGGCTCCTTGGTTTTCTTTCTGTCTAGCAGGGGAGCATTCTCCATTGGTCTTATGCCTGTTGTGGCGGGCTTTTGGTGGAGTGGCTCGAGATTCCCCTATTATGGGTGTGTCGCCCTCCTCTTTCTGTATCGGGTGTGGTCCTTGGTGCATGGGGCCCTCGCTGTTGCTGGTCTTTGCTTTCCTTGGTGTGTGAGTGATAGGGATTCTGAAGTACCTGTGATGGGAGGTCCTGTGGTTGACATGGAGGCGGATGGAGGTGTGGATGGCTGCCTGCTAGAGGTGTCAGTTGTTTGCCTGTTGGTGACATCATTTCCCTCTCTTGCTATCTCTCTTGTTGAGGTTGTGGGTGAGGGATTGGCCCTTTGTAAGTTTCTTTTTGCACGATGCCCTCTTTTGTTTAGGCCTTGCTTTGTTGGGGATTCCTTTTTGAGGCTTTCTTCTATTGTGGATTTGGCTCTGGGGTTCTCGGTGTTCTTGGTGCTGGGTGTTCTCCCTCACCTGGCTTTTCTCTTTAGTTGCCCCTGTGGCTTGCAGCCCTTGCATGCTTTCGTGAGCTCTCTTGCTTGGAGGCTTGTGTGTAATCTGGAGGTCATTTTTCTTCTGTCCTCTATTTATGATTTCTTGGCTAGGATGTTTCCTAAGTCCTTCAAGACCCAGTTACTCCTGGTGTTGGAGTGTGTTTTTGTTGCCCTTGTGCTGAGGTAGAGTGATTTGAAAGAGTTTATGTTGTTGGATGTCTCCTGGGTTGCTTTGGTGTTTTGGCTTTTTGTTATGAATAAGATGGGAGTGTGCATCTGGCTTGCTGCTGGGTTTTTTTTGTGGAAACCTAGTTGTGCTCTTTTGTGATCGGTGGTATGGTGGACTTGTGGTATCTTTTTGTGACTCTTCACCTCGTCCACAATTTTCTTCTGGTGCAGTGTTTACTAAAGGATGCTACGATTGTGTGCTTTTCTATTGTGTTGGATTTCTCCTTTGGGCCTATGGAGGTGGTCCTCCCTCAGTTGCTTTTATTGAGGTGGGAAGCTCTCCTATGGAGGTGGAGGTGGAGAGTGTTGGTGATTTTTGGCTATGGTGGTCATGCTACGTGTAGCATCCTCTCCAATAGAGGGGAGCTCATTCCTTTAGAGGTGCTCTTGGAGTTAGTTTCCTGCAACCAGAGTGCTTCGAAGGAGTTGTTGATGTTGGAGCTGTCTTTGGATGTTTTGGGTTCTTTGGAGTTACACGTTTTGCTGCTGGTTGGATGGTTTTTTAAGATTCTCTCTGTCTCAGCAGACTGAGCTAATTTTGGGTTGGATGGTTTCCGACTCTATTAATCTTGTTTTCCTTCTGGGCTCTATGGTGTTTTCCATGAGCGACTGGTTTGTTGCTGCCTGGTTGATGCAGGAGGTGTTTTTGTATCTCAATGGGTTTCTGATCCAGGGTAAAATTAGGTAGTTAATGTTGTTTTTGATTAGGGGGTTGATGGTGTCTTCCACCATTATGCAAATTATCTTTCTTGGCTCAGGGTTGTCTTCTATGAGCGGCAGATATGTTGTTGCCTAGCAGATGCAGGCAGGATCTGTGATTATCTAAAAGGGTTTCTGATCCCGGTTAAAACCAGGTTGTTTAAGGGTCTCAAGCCCTTGATTGTTTGTATGATGCAGTGTGTGTAGTCATGTGTTATCTTTAGTGGATGTTGTGGGGCTATTGTTGGTTTATGATGTATTTCAAATGCAACTTGTTTACCGTTGTTATGGGTTTCGGGCCCCATCAAAACCTGTTTTTTACCCTTAATCAAAACATTATTTCTGAATTTAAATGCAATAAACTAAAAAAAAATACATACAAAAACTAATTAATCTTTTGTTCAAACATTTGTGTTTCATAGTTTAACATTTATGTTTCATAGGTTTTGCATTATCATTCACTCTAGTTATCTTATTCTCATATGTTCTGCATTACAAACTAATTATTCTTTTGTTCAAGCATCACTGTCTTCATACATATAAAGATAATTGTTCAAGAATCATTGTTTTGATTGTACTTATTCTATGTAGATGGCTAAGGGTAATGCACTAGTGACCTGTATTGGGACCAAAAAAAGAAAAGAGCCATGACAAGGTTGCCCTCCCACAAACAAGGGGCTAAATTCCCCCCTGAAGTAGATCCTATTGCACAAGTAGAGGAGAATTCTAGTTGAATACCGCAGAATGAGGTTCCTACACCTCGAATATTGCAAAAGGTAACAATGAAATAACCCTATGGTCTTTAGAGGACATGAAAGGAGCACTCTATGACATTGAGGAGAATGACATGTCAATAGGGGGAACTTCCAAAAAGTGGACAATTCCAACAACCACACTCTCCAAATGGCTTGGCAGACTAACAACTTCCAAGAAAGGTCCACCAACAGTCCTCACTGAAGAGGAAGAACATCTGATTGTGGAATGGTGCAAGCAAATGGCTGAGGTTGGACATGGTCTTGAGATAGTCAATATTAAGGCTGAGGTTGCCCAAATTTATCAAAATAGGCCAAACCCTTTCACAAATGGGTTCCCGGGGAAGTCCTGGTGGACAATTTTTAAGAATAGACATCCTGAACTTGTGTTGCGGATTGTTGAAGGCCTAGACAAAGATAGGGCACTCAATCTTAGACCTGATGTTGTAGAAAATTTCTAGAATACATTGTCTACAATGTATGAAGCACTGCCATATGGTCCTCATCACATATGGAATTGTGGTGAAACTGACATCCAGGCAGGCATAAATGGGTCCATGAAGGTGCTAGCCAGAAAAGGTAGCAGAAATGTCTTACATTATTCCAAAGAGTTGTGAATGGATAACCATTCTATGCTATGTCAATGCTATTGGGAAAAGCATTCCAAGCTTCTACTTGTTCAAGGGGAATAAGAACATAGATAATTACATTATAGACTGCGAATTAGGTGCTTGCATGGTAGCCCAGCCCCATGCGTGGATGACTCAAGACTTGTTTATAGATTGGTTGACCCACTTTAAAAACTTAGTTCCAAGCAATTTCTCTCCCACCAATAGGTTGTTGATTTTTGATGGGCATGGAAGCCATGTAGCATTTAAAACCATCCAAGAAGCAAGAGAATTGGGTGTAGATTTGTTAACATTGTTGTCACACACCTCACATAAGCTACAACTGTTGGATGTGAGTGTCTTTTCACCTTTTAAATCTTACTTCAAATCAGAATGTGCAACATTTTTGGCAAGGTTTCCAATCATTGAAGTGAGGAGGACATAACTTGCAATGTTAGGCGTTAGAGCATTGATAAGAGCTTTGACAATTGAGAACATCAAAGCGGGATTTAAAAGGACTGGTATATGACCATTGAATCTGAATGCACTCGTGAACGACATGCATCCCAATGACACATTTGAGGTCAGCGAGGATGCTTCTGTAGTGGAAAGCATTCTTATCCTTTCAGGAGTTGTTGTGTCAAGAGACAATGTTGCACAATTGCAGTCCACTCTTCCAGATGGACAAGCAAACTACAACAAAATCACAACAGTCACCTAATAGTTGTCCTACTAAATCAGTTGCACAAGTGGTGGTTGATGAACAAACTCCTCTCATGGCGGACAATCCCATTGACCAATTCAGTGAAAGTTTATGTCTTCCATCACAACGTAGCCAACCATCCTGGTTGGTGGAGGGAGCAATGAACTTGGGCATTGATTTGCAAGTCCTAGAACTGCAGGCTACTTATAGTTCCCATCACCACCACTTGCAATTGACATATATGAAGTTGTGCATTACTATGCTTCTTGCACTTCAAATTTACGAGGAAATCAAGATTTCATTGAGGACTCACAGGCAGTGGAGGAGAACATTGCCTCATAGTTGGATGAGACAGAACAAACAAAAACAGTTCTTTACATTAGCAAATTCCTCAAGCTACCTGTGCACACTGTCCATAAAAAAAATCCAAAGGTGGTGCAATTCGGTTGAGAAGACAATCTCAATTGTTGATGACAGATGGCTACATGAATTTTTTAATGCAACAAGAGCAAAAGAAGAAAGAGGTTGAGGAGATAAAATGCCAAAAGAGACAAGAGAACGAGGATAAAAAGACAACAAAAATTATGGCAATGGAGTTGAAGAAGCAGGCCAAAATTGAGAGGGAGATACTGTGTAAAGAAAAAGAGCAACAAAAAATACAACAGAAGAAGGATAGAGATGCCAAAAAGGAGCAAGAGAGGTTTCAGAGGGAACATGACTGAAAGGAAAAAGAGATTGAGGAGGTACAAAGGGCTTTACAAAGAGAAAGGCGGTTAAGGACTCCTTCTAATCCCTTGTCTCAAAGTAATGGAGTATCCTGTGATATTCTCAACATCAATATCCCTCAGTTCTCCACAACAATTAATTATTCAACACTCTCCCAATTTGAGTTCAAGTGCACTCAATATCCAAATCATACTATCACTCGGGATGTACAGATGTGTTCACCACTACCTCCAACACATGTCACTTGCACCTAGTTTTCTAGTCCATCTCCCAGTCATGTAAGCATCACTCGTCATCATCTAGAAGGGGACGAGAACATGGCTAGTGGCACCCCAAGTAGCCAACCACCATTTCCCTATCACAATAGCTAGATGTGGCCTTATTTTGTTTTCATTTGCAATTCATGTTTTGGACAGTTTATAAGTTTTGATATGTACAAATGCACCCTTATTGTTGACAGTTTTAAATTTATGATAACTATAGATGCAGAGCTATTGTTTTGATTTGCAATGTATTCTGATCAGATTGCGATGTGTGTTGTATTTATGCTTCTTGATTGTCAATTTCTCATTTTTTTTAGTTTTTATTTTTGATTTAATTTGACATGTGGGACGATGCGATTAGTCGAGCCAGCAAAAAATGCCAAAATTTTCCATGCGACCAAAACATGCTTGATTGGAATGCCAGTTGGTGCATGGCATGGCATGCAAAGTGGAGTACCTTGCCACGTTACCAACTCTCACTCTGCCACCCTTTCACTCCATTGCATCGCATTAATCTCTTGTTTCCCCTTGCTATTCTTGTGTACAGTCGTGTTTAATGTATGTTGCCTCCTACTAGTTCCACGACATCCCACATAAACTTCGAGCCAACCTGCATTCAATGCTCCTAGTGCCTCGCACAACTTGCCAACTTCAGAGCCTTTCAATCTACCATTTTCTCGAATTTTCTTCACTTTGATGCCAAAATGTGCTCACTTAAGGTCTCTGCAAGTTCGAAATAACAACCACAACATGCAATACTCAAACTCCAGTGTCCCTTCCAACTTCTTTATATATATATATATATGTTTATGCATATCTATAGACATATACATATACATTTACATAGACACATACATATGTATATGTATATGTATATGTATATACATCAATTAGCCTATGTCCATTGGTAACTTTTTTAGAAAAATATTGATTATTCTAGGTGTTATCTTTCATAGGTTCTCAGCTTCATCTATTTTAATTCATTCAAATATGTATACACATATTTATGAACATATACATGTTTTATACAATTCCACCCTAGTTGTTGTTCTCTAACTCAGATAGATATAAATGTTGTTAAGCCTTCCCAATGTGCTTTTAAACAATGCAAGCAACCACATATGTAAAGGGCATATACCCTTGCACACATCTATTTAGGATGTGATTCAATTCACTCATGCAACTATTCTAACTATCATATTAATTTGTAAGGATATTATATGTCTAAGGTTTAATATTGAATTCATTTCATAAGTTTTCCCTTAGTGCGTGTTAACATAAAATTTGAAATGTTTTGTACTTCTTGGAATAGGTTCAATTCAAATAGCATTGATTTAAAACACCTTTTTTTTACTCTTTTTAAAACCTAAGGACTTAATCGTATAGATATAGAAAATACAAGATTTATAATCATAGCAAAAGAAAGGAAATAGATACTCAATTGAGAATGAGTAAACATAATTTTATGCATATGTGTAGTAATGTGAAATATGTTAGACTGTCATACTCATGTGGAGTCATTGACAAGATGTATGGGGGGGAGTAGATGGCTCGTGGATTCATTGTGAAGGGGTAAATGAGACCGGTATGGGACGACTTGATCTATAAGATATTTGTATGTAGAGGTTCCTCAAGGAGGACTTGATGGTAATTATTTATGTGATCTACATATTCTCAGAGGAGAATTTTGGGCACAGGGAAACCTCATCCCTTTGTGTGAGCCTTGTGTTGTGAGTCGAGTAAGCTCTTTTGTGGTCATTTATGTGTTGGCTATAATAGTAATTAAAAAAAACTTTTATAATATATCAGTCTAGGAAACTTATTACAAAATTAAATATGAGAAGTTCATTTGAAATAAAACATCTTTGAAGATGTCCAATCTCAAATGCACTAGTTTGCATTCCAAGATAATAGTTATTTTCTGCATAAGTATTTGTCTCGGTTTGTTTATTTTCTTTGTCCATCCGCTTCTAAAAACCCTTACAAGCTAGCATGTTACTCCATTTGGGGATAACATATTATTTTATGCTATCTGTTAGTAATCGAGATTAGAGTAAACCGCCATGAAAGTTAGTGTACAACCCAACTTGATTTCTCGAGATTATTTGAATGATGGAAACTGATCTAATAAGTAATTCATGGTGAACATAATTATTTATTTATTTAAAGGTATATCCTATTCACCTTGAGAAATGGGGAGATTGGTAAGCCGATCCATTGGTACATAGGGTAACATAGCCTCCTAGTTATAAGTTGATTTTATAGAGGATACTATTTGAATTTTCTTTGGCCCTTATCACTATCTTCTTTCATGGACATTGAGAGTCTTGAATTAGTTGTGTGTCTTAAATAAGGTCTTATCATATGAGTTAATTTTAGTAATTATCTTGGTCATCATTCTTGGTTTGGTTGTTATTTTTTGGAGAATAATTATCATAATAATATATATTAGATTGTTAACATTTTATAGACTCGAGATTATTTTATTATCAATAATGATAATCTGTAATTGTCTTAACCTATCAAGTTATGCGATTATGTTGTAATATTATTTAAAAGGAAACAATATGTTGTGTGCCATAAAGAGAAAAGATATTTATGTTAAATTGAATAGTGTATTACATTATTTAATTACTCATGGTCTTTATTAAGAGATGTAGTCAAGAAGTTTATTCTAATATATAAGTTTTCACATGGATGATCTCTCAAACTTGATGCATGATACTCTTAAGGAAAAAGAAAACCCTTCTCAATAAGTACAACTAGTATAGGATTAAATCTTCAAATAAAATCCATTTAAAAATACTTATAAAAAAAAAAAAAAATAATGATATTATTATAGGGACATCCTCTTTTTTGCTACTAGTACAACCTACATGGTCAAGGAAAGATCAATTTTTAATAATCTATATTATTTCAATAACATGTTGTGGACTATTCAAAAGATGGACCTTAAGCTTGTAGGCTCTCCTAATCAAATTATTGAAGGATGATCATGTAACACTTTGATAAGATGTTTGTATTCCAACATTTGACTTGAATTTCATTCATAGGATCATTATTCCCTCTTTCATCAAAAATCTCAACGTAATCTAAAACTATCTCTCCATTGTATTGTTGATGTTCTTATATTACAGTTATGTTGCACGTTACCTAAGAGTGCATTGAGCTCACCTTTTAACATTAATTGGCAGGCCTTATGTCTTATTAGATAAAACTTGTGAATGGGATAAGTTCTAGTATAGGATCATAGGTGAATGTTTTTGATTAGTTAAGTAGGGGAAGGGCCCTGATCCTGTGGTTACAGCCAAAACTTAAAAAAGAAAATAGGGTGGTTAAAACAACACCACCAACCAACATTAAGAAACAACATGTCCAGGGTGGCATGCAGGCCAAAAACCAAATCAATAACCATAGAACCACTAAACGTAATAAAAAAACAAGAGATTACTCCTAGAATTCTTAAAATCATGAAGACCATTTATTAGGTCCACCATGTACCAGCTAGATCATAGGTGAATGTTGATATTGTTTGATTAAAATTTTATTTGTAAAGTGTTCATTAATAAGTTTCAATGCTCACAATAGAATGATACTTGAGAGCCTCTTACCTTAAATTATTTTCATTATATTTTCATCAATTTTCAAGTATTCATTTAGTAAAGGACTCATTTTGTATATTTTTAAATTATATAAAATGTGACATTGTTTGATTAACATTTTAGTTGTAAAGTGTTCATTAAAAAAAATTTAATGCTCACAATACGATGATACTTGACATTTTATTTTCGTCAATTTTAAGGGATGTTATATGTATGGTTAAGGCTACATTTATTAATTTGTTGTTATTTTTTATTGGCAACTTATTATAGAAGCTTTAAAATCTCGTCCAATTCTTTGAAGAGCTCTTTTCATGAGAGCATATGCGATTTCTTTGATTAGTTATAAAAATGTTAAAAGTAGATTTGGTCATATGATTTATTTACTCAATTCATATGATGCACAATGATTATATGATTAATGATGTTTAAAATTTAGTAAGTCTTTTCAAGAACTAGAATCCCCAGGTAATGTTGGAGCAAAAAGGTTGATAGTAATTTATCCTTCTTCCAATATCATTCAATTTAGAAGATTTAAGCGAATTTTCAATAATTATTGCATGAAGGATTTAAAGAAATATGATAATTGTCTAATTTACTTGATGATATTTAAAGGCTACATGATTAAAGGATTAATAGGTGAATTCCTTATTCGATATTAGATTAGATAATTCATCTAGCATTTGATTTAGATAGGTTGTGAATTATGTTATTGTAATCTTTTATCATATCATTAGTTTTACTACTCGTCTTATATTTTAAGAACCCTATAGGGGGATTTTCTCTTATAGTGTTATAACTTAAAGAATAGGGAGCATGATGTATTTTGAGTTGGGAATTGAGTTTAGTGTTTCATTAGCTTCTTCATAAGAACCAAAACAACTAGCACTACTAGCTATTCACCAAATGTGTCAAAGGTGGGTCATTTTGATAACCAACATTGTTTTTGATACGATAAGCAACATTTACAGGGTGTTGTACCCTTTACACAATGAGCCACAAGGGAAAAAAAAGATCAAGTCCAAAAAAATAAACAACTTAGCCAAAAAACACAAACACAATAGACTAACAGTTGACAGTAACACCACGCAACAACAACAGACTAACTGGCATTCTCCCAATTCTAAGAGAGGAGATTGACAACATCATCCCCGACCCATTTGGGACCTTCTTCAATAGTCTTCTTATCCATCTCATCCTTCATCACAACAGAGAGGGTACTAGTAACACAGTGGACCAACTTGATAGTGAATCGGGTCAAGCCACTAAACTTCTTCTCCATCTTCCCCATCCGCTCCTGCAACACTCAAAGATCCTCCCCTTTATCCACAATCTTCACAATATTAGCACACTCCACATCTAGAGGGTTAGAGGACTTGGAAGCTGAGTTCTCATTAAGCATTTTGTTGAAGTCTGAAAGGTTGTGAGGCCCTTTAACAAACTCCTCCTCTACATCCTCAAACTCCTCCACGTTCCTATTACCTTTGCTGTCAAACCACTCCTCATCAGAATCAATTTAACTAATCTACACTTTCTTATATTTTTTGCCAACTTGCCAGATCTCCTAATGTTGGTATATT
Source organism: Sequoia sempervirens (assembly GCA_007258455.2). NCBI lineage: Eukaryota > Viridiplantae > Streptophyta > Pinopsida > Cupressales > Cupressaceae > Sequoia > Sequoia sempervirens. Next base: position 9,916 of record VDFB02361292.1, on the reverse strand, counting down.
CAACCCCAGTCTCCATCGTAGTAGCGACCATAGTATCCCCCTTGGAATCCCTTCCCACCACATTCTTTCCTCTACTATTTGTGGTCGACAGCTCCGTCAAACCCTTTCTCTCATCCTTCACTTTCTTCTTAGTAGTAGGTTTGATGTCAGTCTTGGCAGGGGCAGACTTAAGCTCATAGAGACCAGTCGCATCATAAGACCGGGCAATCCCCACACTCCCCTTATTCTTCTTGTTCATTGGTTTAGGCTTAGGGGTTTCGAAAATCACCGGAGGGGTTTTTATTTTGGGACCCTTAGACTCGGCTAGGGAGATATTGGTCTAAATAGGGGGTTTGATTTCCTCTATATGGATAGCGGAGATGGGTTTGGGTGGGTAGAGTGCGAGATGAAAATGATAAAGCCTCAAAATGAGGCCTTGGTGGAGCGAAAGGGGAGGAGGATCCTCAGGGTTTTGGGTAGCAGACTCAATGCACTTCTCAATAGAGCTTTCTAAATCAGTAAGTAAGAAAAACGAGAAGCTTAAAAAAAATTTGTGGCAGATGTGATTCAAAAGAGGAAAATAATAGAAATAGTAGGTTTTATATCTACCTTCTAAGGTGACGTACTTCATGAGAGCAAGACAGAACTGATCCCAAGGCCGTGGGAGAGCTTCTCTTTCAAAACCAAACTAGTTGCAAACAAGTTTTTCATTACCCACAAAGAAGGCATTCAGGATTTCATTGTCTTGAGCCTTAGTGTGCTTAGGGTACTTCTTTCTAGTACACAACAATCCCATCACTTGAGCAATCACTTCCTTGTTCACCTCGAAGGAGATACCACCTATGGTAACCCTTCTTTCTTTCCAAGAATTCACAAATTGCGCAGATGATAACCAACATTGTTATACAAAAGCAATTCCATTAATAATTTAAATAATTCCCTCTTAGCATTAAACAATTAGAAGTATTATCAAGTCGAATCACAACTTAATCCTATAACCATTCATCTATAATGTACTATGACAACATTGCTAGTAAAAAACTAGGAAGTAACACGCACATAGCTATACTCATTTGTACCATGAATTTATGGTTATATTCTCAACAGGTACATTTATTTCTCATACTAGAAGGTCCCCATATCCGTTATAAGAAGTGGGTTATGTGGCCTTACATCCTCCCCCCTTAGTATAACCTTCCTCCTAGAATTCCTCAAGGAAAGAGAATAGACCCACTTGTTTCTTTCTAACAAGTCTAAGAATAACAAAGGCACATATTTGAACATATCATGCATCTTGACAAAAAGAGGCCTATGCAGTTATTCTCAAGTGACATCAATGGATTCTAGAACATATATCTTGCTTCTATAATAATGCAAATCACTAATTAATCAACACCACTAGTTGTAAAAAAAATTAAAATGTCTCAATTATACTTTATAATTAACACAAGGTCGTATGTCACCACATGTCATCAACATCTCATACCCATAATGCTTAAGCAACCATTCAATTTCTTCTTCAATTGTTATCGTGTTACACTTGTTTTCTCATTTGTACAACCAAGGCGACATAACCAACACACAAGTAACCACAAAAATATATTTGACTCGCAACACAAGGCTCACACAAAAGGGATGAGGATTCCTAGTGCCCCAAATCCTCCTCTAAGAATCCATATCACATAAATAATCACTGTCAGGTCCTCCCCGAGGAACCTTTGCATAGAAATGTTTGATAAATCAAGGGAAAATGGATAGTAACTATCCCATATCGATCTCATTTACCCTTTCTCAATAAATCCCCGCACCATCTACCCCCCCCCCATATAACATGTCAGTGACTCCACATGAGTATTATAGTATAACATATTCCACATTAATACACATATGTCAACAACAACATAAAATTGGTATAGCCTCAAAATAAGAAATTTAAAATTTCAAACAAAACAACAATTCAAAATTTACAACGAAAGATAAAATTCTCAACTGTGGCCACCAATCAACAAGTCAAAATTTGAAATAAAAACTCTCAACAACCAGTCCTTGAAGAAAAAGGATAATTTTCCAATGCATTTAATCAATAGCTTAAGAAATTCCAAAGTGTTGGCTTCATCAATCAAATAAAATCATATTAACAATAAACAATATGATTCCATAATCACATAAATTTTCACAATATGATTACTTTGTGACTTTAATCAAGTCACCTAAGGGGGAGGAGGGGATAAGGTGGTATCAAACGACATAGAGCTCATCAATAAATTATAATATAATAGCAAGGTGTCTCACACAACCAAAGACAATTGTATAATAATCAACATGTCTCGTGTCCCACACAACCTGAGACAATCATATAGCAACTGGGTTATCAATGGTAAATCTGCTGTAGAACAAGGGCACACTTAGGTCCATCCTCAACCCTTTTGGTTTACAATGATAGATGGTAGTAAGAAATACAAGGGAATGTTAAATAGGTAATGGCATCACATATGAATCACTAGCGGATCCATAAAGAGGGGGATATGGGGAAAGGAATTCTCCAAATGACAATGAGGGCCATATAATAGCTCTCCTCACCCCCAGATAGATAAGGGCCCCATAATATCTCACCTTACCCTAGGAAGTGAAGGCCACACTATAGCTCTCCTCACTCAAAATAGACTAGGTCATAATGAAGGTCTTCTCTTGCCCACTCAACTCCTAATTACACTAGCGGACCCTTCTCCCTTAAGAGTGGCTGACACTAGGGAATACACCACATATCCAAACATAATCACAAAAAAAACATGCATCTCTATAACTAAATTTATATTTCACATAGTTTTCATAAGTACATGTAGGTAACTCCTCCTGGATGTCCAACACACCTTTATCCTAAGTCGAATACCTTGTATCTAATACTTAAGGCACAACATGCAAAACAACTAAGACTTTGATATAATTCCCCATCTCCCCCTCTTTATGGATCCGCTAGTGATTCATATGTGATGTTGTTACCTATTTAACATTATCTTCTCTCTCTTACTACCATTTATCATTGTAAACCAAAAGGGTTGAGTATGGACCTAAGTGTTCCCTTGTTCTACAGCAGATTTACCATTGATAAATCAGTTGCTATATGATTGTCCCAGGTTGTGTGGGGCACGAGACATGTTGATTATTAAACAATTGTCTTTGTTTGTGTGAGACACATTTCTATTATATTATGATTTATTGAGGATCTCTATGTGGTTTGAGACCACCTTATCCCCTCCTTCCCCTTAGGTGACTTGATTGAAGTCACAAAGTGATTGTAATGTGAAAATTTATGTGATTTGGGATTCATAATTGTGATTTGATAATTTGATTTTTATTTTTGATTGATGAAGCCAAAAGTTTTGAAATTCGTTAAGTTTTTAATTAAATGCATTGCAAAAATTGTCCCTTTTTCCTCGAGGATTGGACTTTGCTTTCAAATTTTGAATTGATGATTGGTGGCCACCGTTGAGAATTTTATCTTTCTTTGTAAATTTTGAATTGTTGTTTTATTTAAAATTTGAAATTTTGTGTTTTTGAGGCTTTAACAATTTTATGTTGTTGTTACATGTAGTATATGAATATGCTTAATCAATATACCTATGTGAGTCACCACAGTATGTCGAGATTAATGCTGATTATTTATGTGATAAGGATTCTCAGAGGAGGATTAGGGGCACTAGGAATCCTCATCCCTTTTGTGTGAGCCTTGTGTTGTGAGTCAAGTGAGTTCTTTTCTGGCCATTGGTGTGTTGGCTATGTCAATTTGGTTGTGCAAATGAAAAAATCAAAGTGTAAGAAAACAATAACTAAAGAGGAAGATTAAATGAATGCTTAAGCAATATGTGCATGATATGTTGATGGCATGAGGTGTCATGTGATTTCTTGTTAAGTATAAATGAGGTACTTTTTATATCCAATGTTGTATGACTAATTGGAGATCTATTAGTAATAACATAACAATTGTATAATTAAACCATTTTGGGGTGTATGATGTATGTAATTGTCAACATGATAGATCTTGATGACTTTTTCTTCAGTGTGGTGTGTATGAAAACCCATGCATGATTTGATGTTACTCTTATTTGAAAGGAAATAGTGTTTGTAGACACTCATATAATTTTTCCATACTAGTTAGTCATGTTGAGATTCACTTGCAAACATTAACTCTAGGGTGGATGCTCTACCACCTTACCAACTTCTAGGAGGAAATTTTGCCATAGGGGAGGAGGATGTAAGGCCCCGGCCTTGTTTTGCAATAGTAGAAAATAATTTACCCGTATCATGGGTATGTTATTGAGTGATAATTAAAATGATGTTTAGAGGTATGCAATAAAAAAGCATGTATTGGAAGATGATAGTAGAGCAAGGGATAGTAAATAGATGGATGATGGAAACAAATGTAGGACAAGAATACATGACAAAATGATATATTAATACACATGGTAAGTATTAAATAGGGAAAGTAAATAAAGGTGATTTATGATTATAATATCATTATGATATGTAATGTATAAAGGGTGTGGCATTAGTATTGAGTAATAGGTTTGAGAGATAATATATGATAAAGTGCTAGTAGTGGAAAGCCTATAAAAAAAATGATAATTCCCACTAGTTGAGTATAGGCAAGGGGATAAATAACAATGACAATAATTCTAGGTAGTAATACTTATATATATACACACACACATACATATACATATACATAATATTGTTGGTTGTTTCGGTGCCATAGATAAATTTAGGGGTGTTCTCTTTTTCATAGGTTATGCTTCATCAATTCATCAGGTAAATATGTATATATATGTTATACAATTATTTTTTGTTGTTCTTCAATTTAGTCATATAAATATTGTTGTTTTGTTCATGTGTCACTCCATGTGGACAGTCAAAAATTGGATGCACACGTTTTGGCACCTCTCCCCTATGCAATAACCAGACACAGTTCTTTGAAAACCTCAATATTGTTAAACTATGTTGCAATAGTCATCCAATTCTCCCTTAATGGTAGACTACAAGATAGTTGAGCACAGATAGAATTTTGAAAACCACATTTGGCTATTGCTACTACCTCAAAGGAAGGTATAGAGTCATGTAGAAAATGACTGAATTGTTGTTGGCACTACAATTACATGCATATATGGTGTAATTATTATGCTTACGTTTGGGATGATAGACACATGTGATGTGGATGAAATGATTTTGGCAATTGTTGCATTTAGTAATGAATTAGGAGACTTGATTTTTTGAACGCTCTTCTAATGGCAACCTATGTTGTACTTGTCCACAATTCCATTTGAATTGTGAAGTGTTGCATAGGAAACTATTAAAGGCCTTCGCAAAACCAAGTCCCCTAAATACATGTTGTAACAAAGTAGAATTGATGATTATTGTTCTATGGTAATACATGTAGAATTGATCATTAGTGTTATATGGTAATACTTCACAACGTGACATGGATGATTGGATTTTGGTAATTGTTACATTCAATAATGGTAATAGATGTTGTAACAAAGTCCAACTGTTGATTATTGTTCTATGGTAATACATGTCAATATATGTAATGAATTATAGGCAATGTAGTGCCAATGCCTAGACAATGTGAGAGTGATTCAAATAGTTGCAAACTCAAAGAGATGAATTGCAAACTCAAAGGGATGTGCATTAAACACAACTGTACATAAGCATTGCAAGGGTCGGTGAGAGATTAATGTGATCCAGTGGAGTAAAAGGGTGGCCAACTTATACTCTTCAATGGTGTCATAGATAATTTTGGGGGTGGTTGAATTGTAGACCTTAATCTTGGAACCATCAAAACAATTTTAACTTCCATCCATACAAATATTAAAAACAATTTGCAGACTAAAAGTATGTGCAATGATGAACGCACAAATAGAAGTCTTATATGTTTAAGATATATATGATGTACATGGACCAAAACATTGACAATAATGTTGATCATGATGTTAGTTGCACACCAACATTGTAGATAAATCCTCATAGATAGACTGGGGGAACCTATCTTTACTTGAAAGACTGAACCAGGGCAACCTAAATCTTAGGCTGACTTAGCTTAATCCCAAGGGGCTCATTTATGTAAGGTCTTGACCATACTAGGTTTGCTTTAGGTTTCATTATTATAATGTTGTTAATCACGAGGGGTAAATGGTTATTTGTTCCAGTTTTCAAAGAATCATAGGGATAGATAAAAGACAATCTTGGTTCAATCATTTAACAACTTCATGAAATCGAAAAATTTGCAGTAACATTTCATGAACTTCAAATAACTTGCTTTCACTTAAGTAGATTTATCTTTAAGAATTCAACAATATCATGGAATCAAAATATTTGTAATAAAAATTCCATTCATTTATCTCTTTTTTTTGAACATTTTCTAAAATTTAAACATCTATTCTAAAATAAAGCATCAAAAATATTAAAAAAGTAAAGTTTCTCCCAAGTATTATCCACGCATGCCTCAAGAATTAAACAAAATAGAGAAACTATTCCATACGTCACCAAATTGCTTCGTAGCTAAGCACAGAATGATGCGAGACTTTAAAGAGAGGGGGATTATTTGGACACTAGGTAGGTTTTGTATGCACCCTTAAATGGCGCAATACATAGTCTTGTCCAACAAAACAAACAATCAGCTATGTAAGATTTCATATCAAGAAATAGCTTTTAAATTGGCTCTGAGATTGATTAGCTTCTATGTGCATACAAGTTTTTAATTTGGAATGGAATAGAAAATAGGAAAAAGAACAAAACATAAAGAAGTTTTGATTCTCCAACATCCACAAATTATAAACTTAACTTAAATTGAAACATCTCCCAACCTTTTATAAGAACAAGACACAGGGGAGACTAGACAAATGCATGAAAGGAAATTGAAGGGATGAATCACAACAAGGCACATGGAATATGACAACTAGCAGGAGGATTGCTGACGAAGTCAACATATGTCAACCTTCTTTAGCACGTTAATATCATTCGGGGTATTTATCTTTATACTATGGCTGGAATAGTAACTTGAATCAGAATAGATTTTTCAAACAAAATGTAGGAACTTCTCATATATTCAGAATGATCAATTAAACATTTTGTTCCTACAGTTTGGTTCTACCTCAAGTTTAATACTCCTAGAAATAGGTCACACTAGAGGTTGGCGCATTCTTTCGCCTCATTCGTAATATCGGGATTCCCAGTATTCTAACAACTCAAGCTCCTCCTTCGCATAGATTCCTGGAAAGTATTGCCCAATCTAGATATGATTCTATTTGCGATCCAAATTTGCATGACCGTCCATACCTGAATATTGCATCACAATTTGTTCCTCCTGCAAGTACAAATTCCACATATTAAATCCCTTTTAAAAAGACATTCATAAAACTCTCATGAAAAAAATACCATCTATAACAAATCCACATTTCAAATCATAAATATCACACTTCAAATTCTCACACAATTAAATTTAAGCGGGTTACCGGACCCTTGGAGCCTCAGGCAAACCTATACATTTAACTTTTAAACTTAACACTATTACCTGACACTTGGTACCCGACACTTCAACTTTTATCAGAATAAATTTTCCCAAATCTTGGATTCTACTGGAACCTCCACACGTTCTCGGACCTTCACTCCCGGACTGGAACACTTCACCAAAAACTTGCATTAACATTTTAACATTTCTGGCCCTCCTATACCCGGTACAATCGAATCACGAATTACTCCAAAAAAAATTATTTTAACTTTAACTTTTGGTGATCCTTTTCAACTAGCCAACACTTGCCATAAGCGTTAAATTTCACTTGGGTCTCCAAGTCTTACAATCTTGGGGCATGTTGTGAGACCACACAACAAGTAGATCACGTATATCTCGAATACATAGACATCTTTCAATGTCTATCATTGTTTGATGAACACACAATAGTTGCAGGACTAAATTGATGAAGTAGTACCTCTGCAAAAGATAACACCCCCAAATTAATCAATGGAACCTAAAAAAAATACAATAGTTAGAGGATTGAATTGATGAAGCATAACCTATGCAAAAGAGAACCCCCCCAAATTAATCAATGGCACCTAAAAAAGATACATTTTTTGTAGGATTGAATTGATGAAGCATAACCTATAAAAAAGAGAACACCCCCAAATTAATTAATGGCACCTAAGAAAGCTACAATAGTTGCATGAGTGAATTGATGTAGCATAACCTATAAAAAAGAGAACACCCCCAAATTAATCAACGACGCCTAAAAAAGATACAATAGTTAGAGGATTGAATTGATGAAGCATAACCTATGCAAAAGAGAACCTCCCCAAATTAATCAATGGCACCTAAAAAAGATACAATTGTTGCATAACTGAATTGATGAAGCATAACCTATAAAAAAGAGAACACCCCCAAATTAATCAATGGCACCTAAGAAAGCTACAATAGTTGCATGAGTGAATTGATATAACACAACCTTTAAAAAGGAGAACAACCCCAAATTAATCAATGGCACCTAAAAAAGATACAAAAGAGAGCAACCCAAGCAAAAGAGAATAACCCAAAATTAATCAATGGAACCTAAGAAATCTCAATAGTTGTATGATTGAATTGTTGTTGTGGAACCTATAAAAAGAGAACACCCACAAATTAATCAATGGCACCTAAGAAAGCTACAATAGTTGCATGATTGAATTGATGTAGCAAAACCTATAAAAAAGAGAACATCCCCAAATTAATCAATGACACCTAAGAAAGCTACAATAGTTGCATGATTGAATTGATGAAGTAGAACCTATGAAAAATATAACACCCCCAAATTTATTAATGACACCTACAAAATATACAATAGATGCAGGACTGAAATGATGAAGCATAACCTATGCAAAAGAGAACACCCCCAAATTAATCAGTGGCACCTATGAAAGCAACAATAGTTGCATGAGTGAATTGATGTAGCAAAACTTATAAAAAAGATAACACCCCCAAACACATTCTGCCATCAATGTGAAGAAAATTCGAGAAGATGGTAGATGGAAAGGATCTAAAGTTGGTAAGGTGTGCAAGGAACTGAGAGCATTGAATGTATGTTGGCTCAAAGTTTACACAAGATGTCGTGAAATTAGTATATGTATATGTATATGTATATGTCTATATATATGTATATGTATATGTATATGTCTATACATATGCATATACATATATATAATGAAGTTGTAAGGGACACCAGACTCCGAGTGTAACATGTAGTGGTGGCGGGATTGAAGTTGTAGAGACCTAAAGCCAACACATTTTGGCATCAATGTGAAGAAAATTAATCAATGACACCTAATAAAGCTACAATAGTTGCATGAGTGAATTGATGTAGCGGAATCTATGCAAAAGAGAACACCCCAAAATTAATCAATGGCACCAAAAAAATATACACTTTCAAAACACTTACACTTGTTTTCCCGCCAACCTTAGCTTGTTTTGTTGACAAATATATACAATTAAACATTTTTTAATATTTGATTTGTGTTTGATCTCATCATGCTTTTTTATGTAATAATTTTTTCCTAACTTGTGGAGGACCAACGTACCACTATGGAAAATTAATCAATGGCACCTAAGAAAGCTACAATATTTGTGTGAGTTGATTGATGAAGCATAACCTATGAAAAAGAAAACACCCCCAAATTTATTAATGGCACCAAAAAAAGATACTTATATTGCATGACAGAATTGATGAAGCAGAACCTCTGCAAAAGAGAACACCCCCAAATTAATCAATGGCACCAAAAAAAGATACAATAGTTTGAGGATTGAATTGATGAAGTAGAACCTATGAAAAACCTAACACCCCCAAATTTATCAATGGCACCTACAAAAGGTTACATAGTTGATGACTGAATTGATGAAACAAAACCTATGAAAAACCTAACA
>VDFB02361291.1:0-20115 GCA_007258455.2 Sequoia sempervirens | reverse complement strand
AAGGTGTTGTAAAGTGTTGTAAGACACTTTCACACTTTTCTAGGATGTATGTGCTTAATTAAGCCTTATAGGCCCCTTTCTAAATAAAATCTACATAATGTGTACCTTATTTAAGTGTTGTACAATGTTTTAAGGCACTTTCACACTTATCTAGGTGGTCTTAATTAATTGTGGTTAATTGGAGTTATTAACCCCCTTTTTATTCAAATTTAAGCCTTAATTTTGACATCTCCCGAATATCTATCTTGACTATCATAATTTAATTAAAAAAATATTTCATTGGGAAAAGTTTGGTTGTGGTAAGCTGAGCTAGGACCCATTCACCCTTGATGGAAAATGGGTCCTCCCTTAATAGGAGCCCCCTTTCCCAGCTGATCCAGAATGGGTTTTTGACCCTCTTTTAGTCCCCCGGGGTTAGGTCCTGGAAAACTGAGCCAGGACCCATTCGCCCTAGGTGGAAAATGGGTCCCCCCTTAATGAAACTGCCCTTTTTAAATTTCATTCAGGTCAGAATTTAATTATGTTTCTTTCCAGATTTGGTGTCGACCTTAATTCTTTGAATTTCGGGGTTAATCTCCTAATTTAGTATAAATTATAAGCAGTTAATTCACATTGTTTCACCTAGAAAGTTTATGAAGCATTCAAGCATTCAATTGATCAAGAATTAGAGCATTTCAAGAGCATACATAAGGAATTTCAAGGCAGATTTGAAGTGTTTATTGCAAAAATTCAAGGTCATATCATCATTTCAAGGGTTTGATGCATGCATTCATGTTGTTGAGCTAAAGAGGTGGATGTAGCATCGAAGATCTACTTGCAACTATTGTTCACATAATTTTCAAGGATCCTAGATCCACATTCATCATGGCCACTACATGATAGTTTGCAGATTTTTTTCACAAGACATCATCTAAGGTGATATCACTAACATTATTTCATGTTCATGCTTCAATTTCCTTATTTAATCATTTGGTTTAATTACCTAAAAGGGGTTTAATTGAGGAAAACTTCTAGTCACTAAAAAGTCAACAATTTTTTTTCCCCTTAAGTGTGTGTTTACAGATTTATAGGTTGAGGATCAAGTTGAGCAAGATTTGGAGAAAAGTTGTCAAAGTTGCAAAGTTGCAAAAGTTGTCACTCAAAGTGAAAAATCACAGAGTCAAGGCTACAAAATTGTATACATGCTTTCAAAACTTGATAACAGGGAATTTAAGAGTGTAGACATCAAGGAACATGATAATGAAATCAATTTTCTTAAACCCTAAAAGGACCCATTCGCCATTGAAGGCGAATGAGTCCTCCATAGCTCAAAAATAGCAACTTTCTCTCCAAGTACACAAATTTTTATGCTCTTAAAACATCCCCCATAGTTGCTATAATAGTTAGGTTGCATTTTTGGTTGTTATTAGCATCTTATTTTACATAATTTTAGGTGTTTAGGGTCATAGAAAAATAAGTGGTAGATCTTCTTGTTCATGCATTTGGGTCTACCCTATTTTTCACCTTTAACATTTATTGGTGAACTTGACTCATTCAACATTGATTTTTTTGATTTTTGGAGTCTTTCATTGCATCTTAAGTTAAAATCTTGCATTCATTGCATTTATATTTGTATTGAATTAACATTTCATTTAGGGTTACTTCTTTTGCATTGAAATCTTGCATATCATACAGGGTTTAGATTTGCATTGTTTTGCACTTCTTAAATATGAAAATTACAAAAAAAAATCAGTCATTTTGCATCTCATTTAGATCTCATACAATTGCATTTGAAAATCAAAACAAAATTGCATTTCAAATTAGGCCTTGAATTTCATCTTTTCATTGCATTTTTACATTGAATTTGTGGAAAATTTGAAGCTGAAGTTTACTGTCTCAAACTTGGAACTGAAAGAAATAACTAAGAGCTTGCAAATCATTAAAAAATAGTTAAAAAATACCTAGCTAGGACCCATTCTCCTTTACTGGTGAATAAGTCCTTGATCAGGTCTGATCTGAACCTTCGGGAAACTAATAAAAGCATAAAAATTCACTCTGAAATCAACAAAAAAATCTCAGAAACACCTAACCAAGACCCATTCTCCTTTACTGGTGAATGAGTCCTTGTTAGCTACAGATCTGCATTTTCAAGACATTAAAATCTCAATTTTTAGCTTCTGTTTGGTGCTGTTACCTTGTTGTTTTAGTTTCTTGATTTGTTGTTTCATAAATTTCATTGTATTTATCTTAAATTGCTTCATTTTAGTGCATTGTTAAAAGTTCAAAATTGTATCAAAACATTTCATTTTCAGCTTATTGCATTGTATAATCAGTAAATTGCAATGCTTATACTTTGAAAATTGCATTTCATTCTAGGTTATTGCATTATCCCTTTGCTATTCTAGGGTTTGCACACTGGGGTTGTAAAACTTGTATGAGCTTTACAACTTGGTGTCCTATTCACAATACTATTATAAGATGTAGTTTGAGGCTCATTTCATCTCATGATACCTCACTCACTGTGGATCTTGGGTTTCCTAACTCTCATTTTGATAGTGTTGAGAATCAACCCTCCATGGCTAATAGTTTGCATACTTCATTTCCCACGACTTCACCTCTTACAACCAATGTCCCTAACATTACCAAAACCATCCCTACCATTACCAGTTCCACTCAAGCTTTGAGTTCTACTCAAAGCCAAGGTGGAATTCTAATCCCATCCTCTACGATACCAATATCCATTCCCACACACACCAGTACAAAACCTACAACAAAATTCCAATATACAACAATAGTCTAACCAACAACAACATTCCAACTCACAACTACCATTCAACCAACCACAATAGTCATACCTACTAGCACCGTATACACTTCCATAGGTATTCCCATAGAAAATGCTTCAAACACTTGATAATACCTCAACAATCAACCTTCAATAACCTACAATTCACTAGTCCCCTACATACATACACTGCACCACCTTATTCCCCTCAACCTTATCACCAAAATGACCCTCATTAACTCACTTTTGCAAACCATGATATTCCTTCAACAACAAGTGGTAACATTACAACAAAACAATATCGTCAACTGTTGCAATACATCAAGTCCACCTCATTTTCCCTCGACATATTAAGAGCACAAATATCACAAGGAATAGAGGTCCCTCAATTTGAGAAATATGGTTGGAAATGAGATCCTATAAGCCATGTTTTTTCCTTCATATCCTCGTGTAGTGATTTCATATTTGAGGATAAACTGTTGGCTAAGTTATTCCCTAGATTCTTGAAGAGTGGTTCTTCTCTTTACCAAACAATTCAATAGGTTCATTCAATGAACTGATTGATACCTTTTATAACCACTTCCATATTCACATGGGTCCCAAGATGACCCTTGCAGTTTTGATGGCATGCAAGCAAAAAGAGGATGAGAAAGTGACTGATTTCATAGGAAGATATCAAACACTTTATTCACAAATGAACATTAAGATTCCTGATGCCAACCTTCATAGAATGTTCATTTCTAACTTAGAAGATAAACTACAAATAAAAAATGAGATGTTGAGGTTTCCATCCTTCACATAGTTATGTACAACCCTTCATGACCATCAAAACTCGACTAGTGGCTGCGATGTGAAAAATCCCCCTAGTCATCTTAAAAAGTTCGAATCCACAACTCAAAAAAATTATCAACCATTCAAGAAATAAAATAAGGGCTTTTGATAATTAAATCCTCATCAGACAAGTCAACAAAACAACAATCAAGTGGCTACTATAAAAATGATAACTCCTTTCGGGGATAGGGAGAGAGAATTCACTCCTTTACCCGATACCCTTCACAATATCATGTTGCATCTTATTGAAAAAACCATGCTTACCTTACCTCTTGTTAGAGAACATGATCCTACTTTACCATTTCCTAAAGGCTTTTGAAAAAATGCTTATTGTCATTACCATAAACAAAATGGAAATAGTACAAAATATTGTAAGCATCTTAAACATCTTGTGAAAGACCTTATTGATTTTAACCATTTATTAATCAGAGGTGTGAATGATCAAGGCAATAATTTTTTAGCTCCTCCTAATCAAAACTTGCAAATATTTATAAATCCCATGCCTAAACACAATATTTCATTTGTAAAAGCTAGTGAAACAAAGACTGATGTGATGAATGTTGACACAAAATATGACAATATGAATACCATTGAACAACATCCCACAAATGAATTGATAGCATTTATCGAAGCTATACCTCGTAAGGGCTTGACTAGACAACCTCTTGACATTGCTTTCTCACAAAATGACATACCTAAATGTGCACCTGATGTTCCTCTTTACATAGCTAGTCGAATCAATAATAAGCCCACTAATGGGATATTGATTGGTCCCATCTATGGAGAGAATGTGATCACAAAAGAATTCTTATATGTGCATGAGCTATACCAAGAAACATATGATAACCTGAAAGCATGGATCAAGAAACATAATGAATTTTCTTTCCCTATGATAGGCTCGATGGATCTCCCTTTAAAAGTGGGACCAAAGACATTAACAGTCTCATTCTCCATCATCCCACAATTAGAAAATTTTTGTGTGAAGCAAGGATATCCATGGCTTCACTCCATGAATTTTGTCCCTTCGGTTGTGCATAAATGTCTAATTTTTCCATTTGGAAATGACATCTTCACTATGCATCATAGTAGATTCCATCCTACCTCGGAAAAAGGGAATTTTTCACTAGACTACTTTTGGCCCGAGCCTATGGAGCATATCAAACAATCATTTACAGAAAATGATTGAACCAACCATCATTGATGAGAAAATTATTGAACCAAAAAAATTTCTGACCATACAAGAATAATTTATAGAACAAACTCCTACAATTTCCCACAAGAGACCATGAGATAGTACAAACAATCCCGTTGTCCCTCCTAGAGTCAAAAAAGTTTACAAAGTCAAAGAGAAACCGATTGAGCAATATCTTGTTGTTTCTTCTAGTCCTCCCAAGGAAGAGAATGAACCTATGATTTACAAAACCTCTCTTACACAAAAATAAATTGACAATAAATTGAAACGAAATCGAAGTGCTAGAGAGCGTAGAAATAGACATGATCATGCTATTGATTGTAGATTTCAAACTCAAGATAACAACAATAACATAGAAAATAAAAATCCAAACCTACTAGAAGCAATGCATGATGACTCTCAACCCTCGCCGCAACATAAAAAAGAACATTGCATGGACATTGTTATTCAACCTCCTACTATGTTAGATGATGAAATTGATATTGCAAAGATTGATGAACAAGTGCATGATGAGTTGAATACATTATTTTCTTCTTCCATGAGCTTAAATGACAAATCTCCTAAAAAGAGTGTTGAACTTGGTCCGTGTCCTAGTTCGACACTCGATGTTGTCCCTTTGGATAGTTTCCCGCCTTCTATTTATACAAATTGATATTGGGAGGCAGACGACTTGCTTTAGGTTGAATCGCCTGTGCCTTACTAGTCTTTTTCTTTTTCACTTTTTTTTTATGTGAGTGCATGTGTGTAATGTGATCCCCCGTGACATTTTGTTTGATGTTCTTCTATCTTTTGTGCATTCTTCTATATGTACCTTCTTTCTTCTCTATGTCATAATCATTTTTAATTTGTCTTGTGTTTTCCTTTTGGGGATGAAGCAAGGCGTTGAGACATTTATGTCTCTTCCATGTTGACCCAAAATATTTTTATTTATCTTTTCATTTGACTCATGTTTTCCTTTTGGGGATGATGCAAAGAATCAAGATATTTATGTCTCTTCCATGTTGACCCAAAATATTTTCTTTATCTTTTTCATTTATCTTGTGTTTTCCTTTTGGGGATTAAACAAGGTGTCCAGATATTCATTTTTTTTCCATGTTGACCTGAAAGGTTTTTCTTTGTTTTCACTCTCTTTGTGTCATTCTTCTAGTTCTATGTGTATTTGGGGAATGATGATAGTTCCATGCTTTATGAAAACATTGCACCACAGACATACTGAACCCAAATCCATGGATTGCTTATGTGTTTGTGGGGGAAACCCTTCCTTCCTATTTCATGATGCAACTTACTTCAAAAAAATATGACTTGGGATAGGGTTTTTTGAGGAAAGATCACATGTATTAGATAAAAAACATTGGCCACTTTAAAGAAATTACTCACAGTGATGGTGTAGCAATGACTTTAAAGTGGGGGAATACATTGATGACATCTTTTGGAAAAATTTCACGGTGTGATTTTTATTTCTTCTTGTGATGTGTCCTCTTCTTGGTGGTGTCATTGGGTTTTATGTCATCCAAGAGTGTACGATTTACTATCATGGCATGATGTGAATGAGGGATCCCATGGGCGATGATCTAAAACTTTTGACTTGTCCTCTCTTGGATACATTAGGTACAATGTTCCCTCAGAGGAAGACTGTTACACGAACAAAGAAAAATACCATACTCTATACTTACCTATTGCGACCTTTCATGCTCTGTAATGACACCTAGGGAATTCTTCTCTATCTTTCAGAATTTCAATCTAGAATTGCAAAATCAACTTTGTGAGTTCTACTTACATGAGTTGTAATACCTTTTCAAATTGAATGGAACCCCTTGTTGTGTATAGGTGATGTCTAGATAAAGGCTCTAATATCATTTATTGAAAATGAGAAAAATAGGGAACTCTAGATATAACAATATAAGAAGCTCGAAAAATAAATTTCTTTAAAGATTAGTGGAGAACGAAGGACCCACAAATAATTTATAAGTGCATTATTTTGCTTTATAATCAATTGCTAATGCTCCTTCAATTTAGTTATACTAATGCAATCATAACTACAACACTCCTCATAGTTGGTATTAATCATAACTACAATTCGAATGAGGAAGGAAAAATTGTAAAAAATGACCCCATGCCAATTTTTTTCATTTTGGGGGTTCAAACGAACTAGATGGTTCGAACGAACCAAAAAAGGGTTCGCTAGAACTTGGGTTCGAGCGAACCCATTTAATGCATGCACAAAACAAAAAGAAAACTAAACCCTTTTGGGAAGGGGGTTCGAGCCGTTCGAAATTTTAACCCCCTCTAATTCCTTGATTTTTGACCTTCTTCTCACAAAAAAAAAAATTCAAATTTTGCATCTCCAAAGCTCTATGTTCAGATGAAAAAATGGTGGAGACTTCACAATTCAACCGAATTAATGAAGTCCTTGGAACGAAGCGCATTCAACAAATATATTTTAAGATGTTTTGGTTCTTATTATGCATTTGTTTTTTAGTTTTATTAAACATAGTTTTTCACCAAAAAGCCGTTTTCCCTCTGCTTTATGCGATGTGGAAAATAGCGCATTATCATTTTTTGAAAAATATGAGTAACTTATATTGAAGTCCCTCATCCAACCGTAAAATAAAATTGAATTTTCATACATATAGAAAAGCTGCCATGTTATAATGTCGTTATGTCCTCATCTGTAATTGGTTTTGACTTTTGAAACTTGATTAAAGAAAAAAATATTCAATAAAAATATCTAACAAAGTGGAAGCACTAGATATCAAAGTTACAAATCTAAATTCGAAAGAATTATAATTCTTCATGGAAAAAAGTTATGCGTTATACAATGAACGTCACTTTTTAAAAATGTTGTTTTCTAAAAAAACACTAGTTTTCGAGGGAGATGGAAAAAGAAGTGTAATCTGATTCCAAAATTTTTGAAAAAAAATATTTAGAATCTACAAAAAAAATGTCACGAAACTCTAGTTTGCATCATCTTCAAATTCCTCATCGTTTAGCCGCTATAGGGGCCCGAAACTGAAGATTTAATTAAAAAAATTATTTCAGTATCCAGTTTGGCCAAAAATTGTAAACCACTATTGTGGGATCACCCTTTACCAAAATATACCTAACATTATTTATAAACACAATGATTGAAAATAATCAATCTTACCCCAATGAAATATGTATGACCACTCCCATGAATAGGTCTTGACGTTGAATGTCCAACATCCACATTTTCACCATCCAATATGAATTTTAAGATTACCATTAATATAATGTAAAAAATTTATATGCACTAAATTTTCTATTTCTTTACTAATTCAATATCTATGGAATTGACATGGCCATGTTATTAAGAGCTAAAGAGCTAGTAGACATAGGGAAAATACTTTGACCTTGAAATTTAATTACAATCAATGTATATTAATTTTTCATTATAATAGATGAATATAGTTAATATTACATTTCAAAATGAAATAGTATATTGCATTTAATATTTTTCAAAATTACATATTTTTTAATGCCAAATTTCATATCAAGTAGTTCATCTGTGAACACCATATCATCCATTATGGACGTGTCCTATTGTTGGACACATTCATCTCGAGCACCCTTAGATCCATAATAAAAAATAGACTCATAGTTTCAACAAAGGTGAGGTGAAAATCGAGACCTAGGAGCCTCCCGATCGTCACCCTATGCTAAAGGTTTGGTGTGTTATAAAAAGGTTTGTGTGAGGGAATTTATGGAGTCTAGAGTCTCTGCCTCAACACTCTCCTTCACAATGAAAGGGATTATGATATGGTCAGTGCTTAGCCTAGGAAGGGGTCTTTGTGCTTGGTCCTAGGTATGACATTCCCCCTCTCTATCCTGTGTAGAGCCCGCACCTTTACCCTCAAACTCATGCATGTCACTATAGTTCAGGATTTCATTGAGGGAAAACTCATAATAGAGTTTCCTCAAAAATTATATGAGACCTCATTGTTGTTGTATGGGGGATAGTTAAAAATTATCCATAACCTCTCTCAAAAGTCTTCCCTTCTTCCTTAGTGTTGGCACTAATAGACAGGGAACCTCTTGCAGCTACCACATGGGGGCACATTAGTTCATGAATCAATGAACAACACAAACAAATTAGATTTAAATATTTTCTTTTCTTTTACTTGTTAGGATAATTTGGTGGCACAAAATTTCCATGCTTCCTCCCTCTTATTCCACCACATGTTAATTTAGCCACTCATGGAATCTATTAGAGAGATGGTATATTTCAATGAAGTGGTGATGGTTGACTGATAGAAAATAGTTCCACTTGGATTTTTCAACCTATTGATCAATGTTTGGAGTTATTTTCTATTGTTTTTAATTTGACCTATTAGGTTTTCTTGCATCTTAGGAGGATCTGTCAAGGAATTATTGGACCTAATTTTTTTTAGGGTTTGGTTGTCCATGTTCTTTACTAGGGTTTTTATGAATTGGTGAGGTATTTTCAATTCCTAATTTAAAAAAAAAGAAGAATAAAAACAATTCTTAAATTTCTATTAATTCAATTTTTACACAAATCCTATAAAAACCTACTTCCTTAACCTCGTAGATGTCATGGTGGCATTGTGACGGTGGATTTTGATCCTAGAATACATGCACACTTTTTTTGACTCATGGTTTGTTGTTGTAGAGTAAAGAGGATGAGTTCAAATGAGCTTGGCCTCTTTGTAAGTTTGATTTTATGTCAGAAAAAATACAAGCATGTGTTATGGCTTGGTAGTGACTGAGCCTGAGCTCAGTTATTACTGAGCCATATCATGCTTGAATTATGTCTTAGATGGACCAAAAAGTGGTTGTGGCCACTTTTGGTCCCCTATCTTGCTCAATCACCAAGAAGCCATAACATGCTCACATTATGTCTTAGATGGACCAAAAAGTGGTTATGACCACTTTTGGTTTCCTATCTTTCTACACATGCCCCTATATATTGGTGCCTAGGATGGAGATGTATATCAAAATTTATGTGGACTTGTTTAGTTGTTTTCATATGAATGCTTAAGTTTGTTGAAGTATTATATATTTGGATTACTATTATGAAAATATTAGTTCAATATTTGGAGGTTGGGTTTTTTTCCTACAATTTTTTCCTAAGATAAACACCACATCATTAGAGTAAACTATCATACTATATTTTACATGCATTATTCTCCTCATTGATTAGTTTAGGAAGCATTTTTTCTATTTTTTTCCTTTCATCCATCATCCTTAATTGACACACTAGATCTACCCCCTTTCTCCACTCCAAAGAGTGAAGGGTTAACAAATCTCTTCTTAAACACCGCTTAGAGGGAGAGGGCTTCATTGCAAGTCTTGATGAGATCATACTCAAAAAATTCATTTGTAGAACGTAAAATCTAGTCTTTATAAGCTTCGACACTAATAAATCATGTAAAATCCGCTAGACCACTCACTTGACAAGGGGAGATGAGAATCCTTGATGCAACCCTTGCTATAAACCAAAGATTTGAAACACCATTAGCCTTCCCAATAGTAGGAACCTGCCAACAATAGGGGAATATAAGTTAAACCCCTTGTTAGCAAAAATATGATAAGCCCCAAAAGAACACATAATTTTTTATGCGCCTCAAACTACATATCTACCAATCTTTCTTCTTCCTCCTCATCCAAAGAGCCATTCCATTCATACTCCACTTCTCCATCACATCATGCTAGCACTTTTCTTCTTTAACCTCCCCATCTCCATCTTCATGGATTTCTCATTCAATGTCACTCTTTAAAACATAAAATCCAACATAGATAATTCTTTATGCATGCCAATAGTTGAAATCTATGAATGAATAAAGTGACTCAAATATGGTATATTCATCCTTGAGGTTCTCCATGGGCTCTTGATAGTTGAGGTGATTCTTTATTGTATACTTACAAATTTTGGAGATAATTTATGACTATAAGTAGTTAAAGGCATTTCTATAACATGTTAGTAATTAAAACCCATCAAATCCTTATACAATATTTAGATTTATTAAAATGATTCCTCTGGGATATTCTCAAGAGATTGAATGTAATAGAGACAAATAAATAATGGGTTTGTTTATGGTCAATTTCTTATCATTGTAGAGAAATAGAAGCTTGATGAACTTGGAAAATAGTAGTGTAAATATGATCTAAAAGAATAATAGAATAAATAGAAAGACAAGACAATACACAATATTTTCACTTGGGAAAACCCTTTTGGGTAAGAAACCTAGCATAGTAATTTTTTAGTATTATTATTATAAAATGATCAACCATTCCCTAATAAAATAATGGATCTCTTACTTCAACCAAAAACATGTGTATATAATTGGGCATATTGAAAGTGGTATTACACATTGTATGTAAACATGCAAAACTAACATTCTGCATTTGATCAGGTTCATTCATCAACCGAACTGGATATTGCATTATATCCATTCATCACTTTAAACCATTCATTAAATAATCTTATAAACATTATCATTCAACCTTCATCTTGCATCATTCACTTAATTAAATAAATCAGGACTTCATTTAAATTAAATCCTAAATCATATTCCATCATTTTCTGGATTTAAATAAATCAGAATATCAAAGTCCAAAATGTCAACTCACCTAATCAGCATTAAATCAGCATGATCATCATCTAATCCTAATCTAATGCTAATCACATCCCACTTGCATTATCTAGATTCAGCTACTTGCACAATAAATCAATTTTATTGATTTATTAAAACCTCATTTTCCCTTTCAACATGACAAGTCAAACAGCATTTATTGCCTTCTTTCTTGTCCCCTCTCAAAATTTATTGCAAATTTGAATTTGAATTCCCTCTTAGGCACTCTTCCCAAATCTTGCACACAATATCAACTAATCACATGATGACAAGTGTCCTCAACTCATTGGCTTGTTTTTGATCCCACATTGGTCCCTCTTCAACATACATTTTGAAAAATCTTTAAATAGGTGCATCATCCCAAGCAAACTTCTCCTACAACTTGATGCAAGGTCATTCTCTTTGAGAACTTATCTCTTGTCCATTGATCATCTCCATCATCTATAAAGTTTCATCATCTAATCTTATCAATCAAGGATTGGGAAAGGGTCACTAACACATGTGACACCAATCCACTATAAGATGCTAGTTTGATTCATTAGAATGATGCATTTCTATGTTTTGCTTGTTTCTTTGGCATCATTCTTGTGATTAGATGAATCTTATAGGGGATCTTTTGTTTGCTTTGGTTTACTAACAATACTAATGGTTTTTGTTTTTGATCCAATGCAGATTTAGGGTCCTACAAATGGCGCTAGAAGGAGGGCTCACCATGGATTGTCTTATTAATATTGATATGACTGTTTAAACATGATTTTGTTGTATTGATATTGCTTTCCATGTAACACCAACTGGTTTTTATCTTTCATTCAAATACTACGTTTAATAAGGAAGGGACGGTTGCAGGAAAAACATGAAGTGGACTGCAGGTTATTTGCAATAATAAATATGATGTAGGAAGGTTGTCCCTTCGAGTGGACTGCTCACTTTGGAGCAATCCATTATTTATATCCTAGCGCTTGATTTAATCACTTTCCTTCATTGCTTGATATCATCGTTGCTCCAAAAACGATATTGTGGTTCAAAATCATCTTTTTATTCTTGATATTGATGTTATTGCCGGACTTAATCACTTTCATATTGAAATATTGACAGTTCATACAAAAGCAACGTAAATGCCAAATACAAAAATCTGATTTAACTTTGACTGAGTTTCTCTGTTGCATTTTTCTTTTTGCCAACTGCATTTTAAAGGCATTCTACTGTCGTTTGCATTATTTATCTTCAATGCATCTGCTAAGCATAATGAAGTTCTTGGCTGCCTGTTACTTGTACTACCTACCAACACCTAATAAAACGGCTTCTAAAGCCTACGCACTAGAGAAACATTACACTAGCTTATCACACTAAATAAAACAGCTTCTAAAGCCTATACAGTAAGTAAACATTAGACTAGCTTCACAATCTTCCGCCACCCGACGATTGCCTATAAAGACTTCATGAAGCCTCTAGTGAACGCAGCACGCTTCACGCTAGGGTGCCACGCATAACATTAAGGGAGACTTTGCGGTGATGCGGGGCGAGATCGACGCCATAAGAAGCGCGTACCGCTTGAAACAGTTTGCAGAAGTCTGACGGTCAGCCACGCACTAAGGCGGAGCTGATGATCGACGACAAAAGCAGCACAGCGCAGCTACTGGCCATGCGATTACTCATCAGATACGGCCAAGACAGCATGCCATTGAGCTCACTTCCACGCCCCGGTGCATGTCACCGCTCCTTCAGCTGCACCGCCCCACGTTGCCACTACCACTGCCACAATAAGCACAAACGCTGCCGCAGTTTTCACAGCCATTTTTCTTCGCTCTGCTGTTAGCCACCTGTATTTTCAGAAGCTCTCAGAGATCAAATATATGCCAAAAGTTGTGTTTTATGACTTGCTGTGCAATCAGTCTCTACAGGAAAATGATTAGCAATCGCACCTTGCTGTGCAGCAATTACGCCGGACAAGGTGCAAGGTTTCACTGTCCATTCTACCTGTCGGTCACTTCTTTCATCTTTTTGTTCATTTATGGCACTCTTCATTAAGTCCCTGTGTCTTTATGATTTCATATTTTGCCTCTATCATATGATTTGATTTGACTGTGAATTCTGACATACTGAATTGTATTTTGGTTGAAATGTTAAATGCTGGCCAACACAAGCTAGATGAGTCGAAGACCATTCTACATAGAAGTTTGCGATAATCTGAATATTCAAATTTTGAATTTTCTAAGCATTAATATTTGTGCCTGACATCATTCTCTTTATGCAGGTGAAAGTAACTAAGAAGAGACGACAAGGAGCAGTGGCAGTAAATGAGATCAACGCTCTGTCATTAAAATCACTGCTTCTTTTATTCAGTAAATGTTGATTGACAGAAAAATCTTTATTAAATAGTAAAAGAAAATCTTTCTTGAGACAAGCTTTTTCTTAAAGTCACACAGTGGATACAAAATTTTAATGCTCAAGAGAGATATGAAGTTTTTTAAATGCTCAAGTTCATCACCTTGTTTTGATGTTGCTGACCACTTGACTGCATTTAAAACTCCCACATGCATAAGCCTTTATCATCATATGCATATTTGAATAAATGCAATAAATGTTCAAATTTACATTTATTTGCTTATCTTGCAATTGGGTTGATGTTCACATTTGAAAAAGAGGAAGAAATCATTTGTTAATTTTTAAATCTATGGTTAATTTTGTTGCCAACTCAAAGATATTGGATGCATAGGGTTTTAAATCAGTTGTTCTCTCATGAAGGTTGGGATAAATTGAAAATGTATTGACATTTTATTTGAGTCAAATTCATGCCTTGTCAATTCAATTTTATTTTATTATTCCTCTCTTCAAAAGGATTTTGCAAATGGTTGATAAATCTTGTATATGTTTTTATCATTTTGAAATACACGCATAACCTTTATTTATGATGGAATAGGGAAAGCGAGGAAAAGCAAAAGATACAAAAAGCGAACAAAGGAAAAGTGAAATAGGTACAAAAGCAAATGAAGGCGAAAAGGTGCAAGGCGAAAGAGAGGGCTAGCAAATAAAAACGAAAGGAGGAGGATTCTTGTTTGAAAACACAATGTGTTTTTTTAACACTTTGAATGTTTGATCAATACTACTTCACGAAAGGAGGGAAATGTTTTTTTGAAAACACAATGTGTTCTTTAACACTTTAAGTGTTTAATCAACACTACACGAAATTGTTTTCCTTTTCGTTTTAGAACATTAGTTTTCAATTGGGGCTAAAACGAACAAATTGTTTTTCATTACAAAGGACTTAAAACGAATCTTAGGACACACTTACTAGATTTCGCTTTGGGTTAAAAATTGAACAAGCAATCTTCACACTTCATTTGGTGCTTAAACGACCACAATTGCTTTGGAAGGGTATAAAAATGAATAAGCTTGAATTGTGTGATTTTGTCTTTTGAGTGCATATCCTCTCCCCTTGAGCTTCATGTGATCTAGGGTGCAAGAGAAACACTCAAAATACATTTTATTGCTTTGAAACACTTCAATTTGGGCTTAAAAATTGAACATCTTGTGCCAGTGTGAGTAGGGGAATTTTCGCGTACATTCTCTTTCTTTGTGTTGTCAAAGATTGATCGAGTTACGGATTGTGTCTTTGCTCGCTTTTGTTTATCTTAGAGGGCCTCGCTTCTGGGGAAAAAAGTATCACCTAGCGACGCATCAACCCAGAACACTCTCTAAAGCCAAGAGTATTTCCACCGGGATATAAAATGAGGGATTTTGGTTAAACGCCATAATCACGCTGTGTTGGCTCCGGCTAAGATGGATCCGAAGGCATTCTGCCACGCTAGTCAACTCCTACTTAACGGAAAGTCCTACCAGAACCTATGTGTTAGAATTGGCCAAAATCCCACTGCTTGTTGGTGCAAGAACGGCCGCTCCGGGCTTCCCACAATTCTTACTTGCTTAGTAGAGAGATGGAAAGCATGCCAGCGGGGAGTTTCATGGGTGTTGATGCTTGGCTGCCCCTGGGTATAAGGGAGCGCCGTGGAGGGGAGCCAGTGGGGTCAAGCATCTAACCATCCGCTAAAAGTAGGTGTAGCTGGACTTGTCCAAGTGGGGACTCAACAAACATTGTCTATCACATCCATAGGGCTTGTAATTATTCTTTGTTTGAAAACATAGTGTGTATTCGAAAACATTTTGCAAACAAACATTCAACACATGATCATGCAAATTTCAAAC
Source organism: Sequoia sempervirens (assembly GCA_007258455.2). NCBI lineage: Eukaryota > Viridiplantae > Streptophyta > Pinopsida > Cupressales > Cupressaceae > Sequoia > Sequoia sempervirens. Next base: position 4,514 of record VDFB02361291.1, on the reverse strand, counting down.
CTCTTGAAGACAAATATCATTGACTCCATCCATATGTTACCGCTCTCGATTCACGTTCGTGAGAGGTTCCTAAGCATTGGATTATACCTCAATTCTGTCTTCTTTGAGAATAGTTCATTACATATTCCTGGTTTGGCACTGAGATATTTGACACCTCTAATGATAATTTAATTGACATATTGATATCTCTTGGTCATATTGGTCTTCTGATTGCTCTTAGAGAAAAGTGTGTTCTTCAATACCTTGGCCTAGTAAACAAAGTCTCTCTAAGTCTCTTAGGATCATCAAAACTTTCATCTATCTTCCAAACATCCATCAATTCATCTCACCAAAACAACTTTAGATCTTTGCAAACATCATCCTAGACTTGGGTACATCCTTAAACCAAATCAAAGTCAATTGTTTAATTAGATGTGTGGGAATGCATCCTTTCTCATACATCTAATTGAATTAGAAAACCTTTTGAACAAAGTTCATCCTAAAGATAACATCCAACATCTTAGGGTTTACAAGTTCATCATCCACATCAAACAATCAAAATCAAGCCCTAAGTCTAGCATTGATCCAAAATCCCTAAACGTTCAACACTCATATCATTCACCTTTCATCCTTCATCTCGTCATTGATCCTAAGAACCTTAGAGGTCACTTTCATAACAAAGTCAAAACACAAGAGGAACATGGAATATACACTTGATCCATACATCTTGAGTAATCTAAATCAATTGAATCCTCAAAGCCTTTCATTTCCTATCAATTATCAAAGTCCATACATGGGATCATTACCTTCGACAAATGTCAATGGTACAACAAGTGTGAGTATGCCCAAGTCAAAGTTTGGAACACATTTCCCAATGATAGATCTAAGTCCAAACCTACAAATCCACCAATCGAATAATCAATGCATGAGCCTTGAAACAAACGTCATTCCACCAAATCCCTACAAACCAAATGTGGATGTACCAAGTGCAACTTTTCGAAACATGAATCCTAACTCGGAAAACTTTGGAAAAATGATTCCCAATACCAACAATGTTCATCCTATCATGCCAAATCTGAACATCATCCCAAATCAAAACATTATCCAAAGTCAATTTTCCCATAATCCCATTCAAAAACCGCAAGCATGCATGCCAAAACTACTTGAACACAAGCCAAATCAACTATCTCAAGTGAGTCAAGATCAAAATCAAGAACAAATTTGGCGAGATCAAATTGCGGAACTTTCCAAAATAGTTGAGGCATTGTGCCAAGGGAAATCTCCACCACCATTACCTACATCATTCCTTGGTTTAGGGCTTCCCCCTTTACCTAACACCAATCACGCCACCCAAATCAATCCACCTAACGTCAATCAAACCATCACGTCAAATCCCTCGAATATACCATCGACATCGCACCAACAGATGGTATCCAATCAAGCAACAATGATGATCCCAACCAATCAAAATACGGTCTCCCAAGGACCTATCACCTTGGTTATTCCAACCATCACTATCCCTTCAATCATTCCAACCACCACTATCACGCCCATCACATCTCAAACCCCCACAATCAATCCAAGCGTATCTCAAACACTTGTCACTACATCCAACATGATTCTAAATCCACCACCACCCCCACCACCACCAATTTCTACCACATCAATCCAATACAACGCGACATTACAAGCTGCTTTTCAAAAGGGATTCTAAATAATATCTTAGCCATGCAACAAGTATCACAAGCTCACCAAGTGAAACAATCCTCTCAAGCTGCCTTAAGCCTTCAAGCTACCCAACCAACACGAGCACAAACACAAAGATGACAACTATTGAAAATAAGGATCAAGATCAATCCATCATCAGCACATGTTTATTTCATCCAATGATCAAATCGATATGTCAAGAGTCACTTTTGAATCAATGACAAAATCCACCAACAAACTCGACAATGAGCCAATTCAAGAAATATCAACATCACTTGACTCTATGGTCAAGATATTCACAACCTCCAATCGCAATTGTCGAAAACAATGATCAAAACTCTCCATCGAGAGCATATTGAGGATGTATTCCCAATAATTCGATGATCAACTCACCATACACATCAAGAGCCACTTTTAGTGGTCTCTTTCAAGGAGTGCTAGGATTGTTCGATCCAATTGACATAATGCATGATCCGTTGACCAATGATCATAATGAAAATGTCTCTACATCGCCTTATGAGTTAGAGGACATATCTCAAGAAGTTATTCCAAAGCAAGATCAAAATCTTTCACTAAGGTCTAGCAATGGTCCTTTTCAAAACATGTTGATCCCCTTTGACCGCATGGTTACAGATACTGAAAGAACCTTGAACTCGACACTTGAGGATATTGAGCCATTCCCCGTGTCTCATAACGATGTCCAAGGACCCTTTGTAAGAAATCCATCATTTGAAGCTACCCCATGTCAAGAACTTGATCCAAAGCATATCGAAAGCAACTCCGAAATTAATCAAGATCAAGAATTTGTATCTTCAAGATACTACAATAATCTAATGGATACTCTCTTATCTCTGCAAGACGATAATATCCATGTAGCACATACTCCTCCATCTACCTATGAGATGCTTTCTATGGATAGGCACGTAGATGATCTTCATCTAGAACAAGATTGTGTTACACAAAAAGAGCAGATTATTAACTCCTATAGTCAAATGGAGTTGTCAACATCAGGATCAAATATGTCCCAAACTCAGATTGAGGACATCATGAATAAATATATCCAACATTATCCGCCCAAGGAAACAAGTCAGATAGAACATTCAGAGATAGCAGAGCAACAAATGGAAATAATGTCATCTAAGGTGGTCATCTATCAAAGAACACTTATTGAACAAGAGCTCTTGGAAAAGGAAAAATCAAAGCATGAAGGTATTACTTCCACCATACTGGGGGCAACTTCGTCTCAAGCAAACGTCAACATAGGGAGCACGAAGAATCCTTATGATGAAGCTAGTGTCAATACTACAACCAACCACGTCACGAATCTTCATCCACCCATCACCCCATCCATGAATTGGGACCAATGTCAAAGGAGATATCTGAATCAAAGTACGAAGAATGTTATCGCACCAAAAAGAAGTTGAGAAGCATAATGGAAAAATCAAATACATATGGATAGCAAAAAATACAAAGAAAGATCATCCCTATCAAACTCCATTAGTCAAAGAAACTATGGGGAAAAATCAAAAAGGGAAAAGTATCCATCAAGAATGTCCGCAAAAGAAAAATCAAGCTTTTCAAGCGACGTACAAAGTATATCAAGCAGTTGGTCCCAATTCCACTTACACTTTCGTATCCACCCATCATTGCTCATCTTCCCAAGTTTGAGAGTCAAAGGTTCCAAACTCCACAACCAATCCATCTCTTATCCCTAAACACCATCCACTCCCTCCACGCATGATATCCAATTCTTACATTGACCGTGTATTGGCAACGACCCTTCATCATAAGGATTCTGAAGGCACTTTATCGCGATGTGCGCACCAAGATAGAGTTAACTCTGGTATCGACGAAGCAGATCAAGAATACCAAAAGCTGCATTCAAGTGCACATATCTTAGCAAAGCAACTCCTTCAAGCAGGATATCGATGGCACATTATGACAGGGGCATCTACATCAACACCACTCGTGGTTCAAGATGAAATCTTTTCAAAAATACAAAAAATCAAAAGCAAAAATCCAAAAAATCGTAGTGCTGATCGAAACAAGAAGAAAAAAAATCGCCCCAAGGAAAACCGCGATGGGCTGCGGCTTTGGGCAAGACCATGATGAAAACTCGCAACAAAGGCCATGTGTAGAATCGAGCATCTACGTGTGCCAGTTCAGATGAAAGCATCTCATCCCATCCATAATAAATCGAGCATTCAATCCATCCCATCCATAATAAATCGAGCATTCCATCCATCTCATCCATAATAAATCCATCCATCCATGAACCATTTATCCAATCCATTCACATATATCTGCATCCATCATCCAAGTTATCTTGATTTTGATGAAATTTTGGAGCACACCTTACACTTGCTTACGGTAAACATCTTGACATGGGTCGTTTTCATTGATCCCATCCTATGCAACAGTATCTGAGCTATGAAGCATTATCCAATGAGCATTTTACATTCGAACACCTTATCTTATCGCAGAAGATAATCCCCAGATCCTTTATGCATTCCACTCTTTATCCATCCATCCATACACTTATCTGAGCATCCACCCATCGCATTCCATACATTGCTAGACATTGGGGGTAGATATATCCATCTTGCTTCGAAAATAAACCTTGGTCTATATCCTCCAGCTTATGTGGCGATCCAAACATTAGAAAACATGAAATCAAATTGGTCCACCACTTGTGAGCGAAAAAATCCGAAGCACTAGCCCATGGCATATTTTGACGAGCAAACATCCCTTATAAAACTCCATCTTTCATTGAACATCAATCCAAACAATCACTATCGGGCCGTGATCTAGGTTGTACTTGAAACGTC
>VDFB02361289.1:0-16929 GCA_007258455.2 Sequoia sempervirens | reverse complement strand
TTTCCATAAATGCAGTGGTCACAAAAATCAAACTCAAGATTACAATCACTCATCCTCTCAACAAGATTTTTATGTTTCAAGGTTCTAAGACCCTTCTCACCAATGTGACCAAGCCTTTGGTTCCATAACATAGTTTTCTCTATTGGAAGTTTCATCTCCATAGAATGAGCACCCCTGGGTACCCATAAAGCATGACCATTAGAAGTAGATGTCCTCTTTGCTAATAGTTTCGATGGTGAGGATGAAGACTAAATTTGTCTTCTTCATAGAAGAAGAACTATTGTACTAAATAGTGCATGCATCAAGCTTAAACAAAGTGTCAACCTGAACACCCTTAACCAACACCATAGCTCCTCTCGCCCTCTTGCATCCTCCATTCGAGAAAACTATTGTACACCTACATCATCCAATTTTCTTATAGATAACAAGTTTCGTGTCAAACCAAGGATATATAGTACACTATTAATCCCCCTCACTCTACCATCAGGGATCAAATTAGAACTCTTCCATGACCAACAATTGTCAGATAACAGTCATCACCCAAGTACACCTTCCCACCATCAAAATATTCATACTTTGAAAACCAACCCCTATGTGAGGTCATGTGGAATGATGCACTAGATTCAATCAACCACACATCTTCATATGCATGCATTTCCAAGCTAGTGATAAATGCTTCACCATCATCTTGAGAAGACTTGTTTGAATCAAAATCATTATTTTTCTTCGTCTTTTTTCTCCTCTTTACACTCCTTGCGGAAGTGACGAGGTTTGCTAAAATTCCAACACAGTGCCTTAAAATTTCTAGGGGACTTAGATCTCCCATGAGATTTGGATCTTCCTTTGTTTTATTTCTTCTTATCCTTCTTCTTTCCATTCTTCTTGGATCTATGACGAAGAGCCTCCTTAGCCGATTTAGAGGATTTTCTCCACACCTCCTTAGACAACAAAGATGTAACTACATCATCCATATTGAAAGTATTAGTGGTACATCCAATGGCCATAACAAGGTGGTCCCAAAAATCTAGTAACAAACACAATAATGCTATACAATGATCCTCCTCCTCCATCTTCGCACTAACATAGGACAACTAAGAAACAAGCATATTAAAATAATTTAGGTGATCCATAATAGATCCTCCATCCTCCATCCTTAGATATTACAACTTCTTTCTCAGAAATAACTTATTTACTAGGGATTTAGCCTGATGAATTTCTCCAAGTCTCTTCCATAAAGTTCTAGTCAATTTCTCCTCTCATTTAACATGAAAAAGTTAGTCGAATAGAGTATTACGAGACCCTTAGCCTTCTAATCCATTTGATCCCAATCTTCTTTTTTCATGCTTGTTGGAATAGAATTGGATACCACGAGTCATAAATATCTATCCACCAATAGGTCCTCTATCTTGAGTTTCCACAACTAAAATTTTCCTCTATTGAACTTCTCTAATTCAAACCTCCCAAAAGTGATAGCCATCTCTCCTACAATAAAGATTATAGACCCACTACACAAGCTCCCATTTAAATGATGATCAATACAAAGAACCTTCTACCCAACAACTAGAATCAAGGGTGATCAAGCTCTTAATACCAATTGAAAGGAAGCAAGGTACACAAAAACTCTTCCTAACATTGATCAAAGAGGAGAGATGCATGGGTTTAAATATTTTGTAGTTACAATGTGAGATGCACAATAGAGAGATTATAAAAAAAATCACATGCAAGTATAAAAATCTCACAACACAAGATATATGTGGGAAAAACCCTTTCAAGAGGCAAACTCCACATTCCAAAACTTGCATAATGTATTGTCTAATCAATGGTGATTACAACACACTTACAATGCAAGTTCTTCCAAGATTATACAAATATTGAATTTTGAAGCAATTTTGACAGTATAATAATACCTATAAAATATAAATTACATAACCCACTCCAAGACATCCAATATATAAAGAATACAAGTATGAAGGTAGCTTCTAGAGATGGGCATGAAAATCCACTTGGCACTTTTTTCCACCACCTCCAAGCATACAAATGACACTTGTACAAGATTATTTGACTCTTCATTCAAACCTCCAAACTTAGGCACTCCATTTTTACTCAAAATAGGTATGAAAAATGCTCTTACACACCTTACGACTATCATAGAATCTATTATAACTGACAATAGTTACAACTATAAGAGAATCCATCATAACTAACTAATAATAAATGATTCTCTTACAACTTGTCATACCTCAAATTGGGCACCTAGATTCCCCATTCAAAGATGCCTTCCAACACTTGTCCAACCTATCATAGAATTTGTCTCTTGCTCATCATAAGATCATCATTTCAATCCATAATAATATAGTCATAGGAATCCATCACAAAATCATCATAGATATCCATCAAAGATGCTAACACATGTCAAGTAATCTCTTCTCAAAGTGGGACACCTAAATTTCCTTGTCGGGACCACAGCATCCTCGTCATGTTCCATATCACCCTCCAACATGTCAAAAACTCACCACACCAAGTCATATTAGATGACAAATAAATATGAGCAAGAAATTACAATATAGGAATAATTAAATTAATATTTTAATACTAAGAAATTGCAAAGGTTTAGACGCCTTAATTCCCGACATTCTTCCACTTTTCCATGTCATGTTCCTAATTGAACTGGGCCGACCTGAATAGAAAATAAAAGTGTTTTTTAACACTATTTAAAATATATATTATATAAATCTCTATCTGGGCCAACTCAATTGAGTTTAGCACCAAAACTAATATTTGAATTTATTGTTTTGTCTGGTCGATTTTTTCTAAATTGGCGTGTTGCTACTATATTCTAGGTAGGCTTTTCCCAGGAGATCATCACGGATTTTGGACGCATTGTCTTGCCAAGCATCGCAAAAGTGTAGCTTTCTGGCATTGGCACTCAGGGTGAGTGAAGCTTTCTGGCGTTGGCACTTAGGGTGAGCGTAGCTTCACTTCCTGCGAAGATTTGTGATTACTCTTGGTTCGCTTTCTATTCAGACACTCATTCATTTAATTGTGTAGAGATCTCCAACGGTCATCATTCAGAGGCACCATAGGATAATCCTTCACCAGAAGCGCATACTCGGACTCATGCTCCGTCGTTGGACACTCATACACGAGTTGAGAGGAAGTGATCACCTGACCATCGCTTTGGCCAAGCCTAGTGGCTTTGGTCGAGCGATCTTCTAGATCGTTCAACGTCACACAATACTTCCAGACCACTCACGACTAACTCCAGGAGGGTGCGACAGGGATTACATCATAGCACGATCCTGTGTTTTTCGTTTCCAGCTAGGCACTCCACTCAACATTTGGGCGACACGACAATACTCCATCCTTAGCGTCGAAATCCACCATTTTGGATGGAACAAAGCCATACATTGCTGATCACATTGCTTGGTACTCTCAGGGGAAAAGCTAAAGACGGGTGTAATCGACAACCGAACGAAGTCACTTTAAGGGCGAGTTCTGCATATCACTTCCACCTCATTCGCCCAGTCACAAATCGGTGTAATTAGATGTATCTGGATCTCTGTGTCGAAACACTTTGCTAAAGTATACAATTTAATACAATCGTTTCCTATAGTTACTAATGTTATTATAGACTTAATAAATGTTGAAGTTTATCCAGTGTTCTATCTTGTGTTTACAGTGCTACTATGTTTTGTGGAATTGTGTTTGTTTGAAATTGTTGTTGAATCAGATTACACATCAAGTCTAGATTTTGTAGTGATTAAGTCATTCAGGTTCTGCCCTAGTATATTACATTACATCACCTTTCAAGAGCCAATATAAATAGGTAATCAACTGCTAGGGGTCAAAAGGCCCATAGACTCCAAATACCATTTGAACTTCTCCCTGCTCATAAGCTTCATCAAGGAATCTGCAACATTTGTCAAAGTATCAACTTTTTCAATCTGTACCTTACCATCTTCCACCATCTCATGGACAAAATGGATCTGTACATCAATAAGCTTCATTCTAGCATGGAAGGTTAGACTTTTTGCTAAGCAAATATCACTTTGATTGTCATTGCAAATAGTAATTGTCCTTGCATCAAGCCCAATATTTGAAAACAATCTCTAAAGCCAAATGGCTTCCTTACAAGCATGAGTAACTGTCATGTACTCTACTTTTGTAGTGGACAAAGTGACTACATCGTGCTACTTACTCGTCCAACTGATAACACCACAAATTATAGTAAACATGTAAGCACTAATGGATCTTCTATTGTCAATGTCACTTGCCCGATCTAAATCCACAAATCCATGAATATAAGCTGAATGTGGAGATTTTGTAGGATGTCCATGATAACATAAGGAATACTTAAAAGAACCCCATAAATACCTGAATACTCTCTTTACCGCATCCTAATGTACCCGTCCAAGATTAACCATGAATCAACTAAGAACTCTCACTACTTGGGAAATGTCTAGTCTTGTACAGACCATGGCATACATCAAAATGCCAACAATAATAGCATAAGGTACTCTCATCATATCCTTCACCTCACTTGTATATTTTGGATAATTTAAAATTGATAAATTTGTCCCCCATTGCCATAGGAACACATAACGGTCTACAAGTTGCCATGTTGAATCTCTCCAACACAAAATTCACATAATTACTCTAGTTTGACCAAAGTTTTATGTTTTTTCTCTCTTCTAATTTCCATACCCAAAATGTACCTAGTTGCTCCTAAATCCTTCATTTCAAACTATGTTGAAAGCTGAGACTTCAAATCAGTAATTAAAGATTTATCATTCCCAATAAGCAACATTTCATTAATGTATAATGCAATAATGAGAATGTGATCATCAACAGTTTTGAAATAAACACGATGATCTAATTTTGATCTAAAAAATCCCAAACTCAACACAAAAGAATCAAACTTTTGGTACCACATCCTAGGTGAATGTTTCAAACCATTAAAAAAACTTCAACTTGCAAACCAAAATATTTGGACCTTTCTCAATATAATGCCCTGGCTATGACATATAGATTTCTTCCTCCAAATCGCCATGAAGGAAAGTTGTCTTCACATACATCTGTTCAACCTCTAAATTGTATGACACAATAAGTGGTAACAAAAATCTAATGGATGCCAACTTTGCAACATGAGAAAAATTATCACCATAATAAATTCCTCAACCTGGGAATGACCCTTTGTGACCAACCTTGCTTTATATCTCTCAACATTGTTATCTGAACTAACATTTTTCCTAAACACTCATTTACAACCAATGGGTTTACGTCCATCAAGTAAAGGCACCAAATAATTTAATAATAATTATAATAATTATAATTTACTAATTTAATAAAAATATAAGATAATAATAATTAATATAATATTATAATAATACCACTTTTTAATTTAATATGTATAATTATCAAATTATGAAAATATAATAATATAATAAATAATTACAATAAAATTATATAATAATGTTAATATAATAAGAATAAATAATAAAATAAAATTAATAAAAATATAATAAAAAAATAATTTCATATAATAATAAAAAAATTAATACTTGCTTAATTGATTGATCAGGCTAATTAAATCCCTCTTACCATTTTTCTCTATTTAAAATTCCATTAAAAGACAAAAATCTTATTTTTCCGGAACTTGCTCAATTTAAAAGACTTTTATCCCTTCCTCTATTTTAAATTCAAGATTAAATTTCCTCTATGGAGACATGTCCCCCCTGCCCTTTATGGAGACATGTCTCCGCTCCCCTTCCTATGAGACACTCTTCTCCTTTCTCCATGCATCTCCCTCGGGACAGTTGTCCAAAGGCTAATAACCCTATTCGTGCAATCAATCTAAGCCCTTGATCTACATTCCTCTCTTAAATAAGAGAGGCTTGGCAAGTTGGCACCCTCTCATTTTCACCGACCAACTGCATTGTAGCCTTACGCGACCATTATTACGATCAATCATCCAACGCTGTCAAAATGGTGACATATTAGCAAAGAACATCCATAATTCATATCATCTTAGAGCACATTTTTAGGTTTACTTTTTGCATATTTTGTTTATCTCCATTGTTGATTCTATTCGAGTCTTTCGGTTTTGTATGGTTACCAATCCATTGTTGCAGCTCAAATAGGGGGTGGACAATTTCAATTGGAGCTCTGCATTCTACTGCATTTCCGGCAGAAGGAAGTTCCGAGAAATCAGGTGACTTTTGGTTGCTGCTTTAGGTATCCTCTCCTTTTTATCATAAGAAAAAGATTGCACTTTTACCGAATGATTGATATATAGATCTGTACCATCTAGCATTAGCATAATTAATTTTACCGAATGATTGATGTATAGATCTGTGCCATATATAGATCTGTACCCCAAATTTCACCTTCGCTTTTCTAAGATTGAGTTTTGGCTTTATGAGAATGTCTGATCACTGTTTGATTTTGCATTCTGTGGCAGAGATCTGAAAAAATGCAAATTGTTTTTATCTTTGTATTTCTAATGGCTGGTGTTTAGAATAGGATTGGTAGCATCTGCTTTGATGAGAAATTGTCATACATATTACACAAAGGTGTCTGTTTGATTTAGGAATTTGATAGGGTTATTGGGTGCATTTTGCTTCTCCCTAGAGGAAATGTAGATGAAAATACTGTCATGTCCCGCACGACATCAGTAGTTTGCAATTTGTTGAGTTTTTCACTAACATAATCAGGTGTCTGTGTGAACTGTTTTAGGAGCCAATCATCATGTTGGGCTTCCTTATCAGATGAATCCACCACTTGTTATGTCCGAGTTAGTAAGATTAATTTCTATGTCTGCCTTGATTCGCCACTATGCTACAGATCCAAGATGCTTGCAAGGCCTGCTGGTGTTTTTAGAGGGCAGTCCGCCAATGCCGTGCTTTTGGCAGGGGAGAAGAGGCACTCAACAAGGAAGAACTTAAACTGCCGGCCCATAATGTGCCGACAATTTATGGTGAGGGTTGCTTCCACCGTAAAATGTAGGCAAATGCTGGTTGTTTACAACAGGCGTTCAACACAAAGGTGAGGTGCATTTAATTTTATGGTTTTCTTTTACCTATTTTCTTATTAGTATAAATATTTATTTAGAACATTTTAGAATTTCGCTAATTTGTTTTGCACAAAATTATAGCTCTCATACACAATGTTGAACATTTTTCTACATAAGAGTTACAATTATTGCTTTATCAAATTGAAGGCCTGGTTGTTTGTAAGAAGAAACTAACCTGTTAACGTTTTTTGTTTTCTGTTTTTCAGAGATGATGAGGGAAGAAACGACTCTTTGGCTATGGATGTATTTCTTAGTCATAGCGGCAAACAGAAGATCCTTGTTCGGGAGCTACATAAGGAGCTGACAAATAAAGGTGTATCCTGCTTCTTTGATGAGGATCCTCAAAGCTTGCCAATAGCTGAAAAATTCCCTCCTCGTATTTTCAAAGCAGCTGAGAAATGCAGAATAGCAGTGCTGGTTCTTTCCAAGGATTTTAGCCACTCAAAGTGGCCAATGCTGGAACTTTCCGCTTTGCTCAAAGCTAAAATTTCTGGCAGAAATCCAGACATGAAAATACTACCCGTGTTCTTCATGATATCGCCAAAGGTCCTTTCTGAAATTACAGAGGACAACCAAGTATGGAAAGACTTGGGGATAGCTGATGAGACTCGGGCTGAATGGCATAGGGCTTTAAGAGAAATAAGGTCAATTAAGGGTTTGGAGTTCAAAGAAGCTGAGGATGTGGTGCATTTCCGAGATGCAGTTGTAAAAGCCATCTGCTCCCTACTGCTTTCACACTCACCCAATTCTATTCAAGGGCAGGCACGTCAAGGCCAGGTAACTCCACTGTTTAACCTTCCTTCTGAAAAATCCTTTTTTCATGTGAGTGCCAAGATTTTTAACTTTTCCTTTGGGATTAGGTGTTGGATGGGTTAGCAGTTATCCCAACAACAATTCTTCAGCCTATCTTCAACAATTGTTATGGACGTTGTTCTACAGCAATAATGTATTTTCCATGGACCTGTTAAAACTCCAATGTAGATCTCCCATCAGCATGCTGTGATGCCCTGCCACCAAACTACAGACCCGTTTCCGTTGAAAGTGAAGACTGTTCTTACATGAGAGTTATGGATCTTGATAAATTGTGATATATTTATTTGCCTTCAAGCAATACGCTGTTGACTTCTGGTTTTCTTCTCAATTCTTATCTGCTGCTCAAATCTGCATCAACAAAAAAACTGGTGAGTACTTTCATTTATATTTTGAAATTACATTGTTTCCTTTCTGTCCTGAATTTTGTAAATGTCAATATGGTGTTATCGCTCCTCTGGTAGGCAATTTAAATATACCATATAGATATGCATTATTTGAAAACAACTGCAATTGAAAGCAAGGATGGAATTATTTAATAAGATGATGCAGGGCATATATTAAAATTACTATATTGTCATAGAGTTGAAAAGTTTTTTTTTTCTTTTTTTTAAAGAAAAGATGGCCAAGCCACAAATTTATTGAATTAAAAAGAAGATTACATAAGATCGAAAAATGCAGATGAGAAACAAAATCTGCAGAGCTCTAAAGCCAATAGAGTATCAAGATAACATAACTCAGATAAGTAAACTCAGGCAAGAGAAACAAAAGCCTGTATAGTGAACAAAAGCAAGAAAAGTGGACAAAAGCCACTGATGCCAAAGAAAGAGAGAAAACCGAGATCACCAAAAATGTCAGCTAGAGGAACCGAAGAGACCATAAGAAGCCGAAGATATCCTGAACTTGAAGCATTTTCTTGAAGACATGGAAAGTGCTCATTACATCTGAAATGAAAATTGGAGAAGAGGCAAAATTTAAGAAGAGATTTCAACTTGACACAGACCAAAGAAATGAGAGTTAAAAGAAGGGAAATAAGAGCATCCCTTAAGAGGTACTTCCCTCAGAAGAGGCAATGTCTACAGGAGGAGGGAAGCGAGGCTCTTCGTGAGGTTCTATAATGGCATGTTGAATCAGGAGTCGAATTGCCTTGAATAACATGAGAATTGGATCACTTACTGAACACCCATATTGATGCTTGAGGAGATTTAAACGAACTTTGAACTCACTATGGCAATCGTTCAGGAGTCCATAAGCCATTGCACTAAGCAATTTGGAGAGATGGTAGTCTGAGAGAAGATGTTGTTTGCTTATAACTGTAGGGGTCGACAGTTATAAGCAAACAACTTCTTCTCTCAGACTACCATCTCTCCAAATTGCTTAGTGCAATGGCTTATGGACTCCTGAATGATTGCCATAGTGAGTTCAAAGTTCGCTTAAATCTCCTCAAGCATCAATATGGGTGTTCGATAAATGATCCAATTCTCATGTTATTCAAGACAATTTGGCTCCTGATTCAACATGTCATTATAGAACCTCACGAAGAGCCTCACTTCCCTCCGCCTACGGACATTGCCTCTTTTGAGGGAAGTACCTCTTAAGGGATACTCTTATTTCCCTTCTTTTAACTCTCATTTCTTTGGTCTGTGTCAAGTTGAAATCTCTTCTTAAATTTTGCCTCCTCTCCAGTTTTCTTTTCATATGTAAAATGTAGTCTGAGAGAAGATATTGGCTTCATGTCAAATGTTGCTCCTCAATTCTGATTGCTGCTCAAATATGTAACAATAAAATAAATGGTGAGCAATTTCGTTTGTGCTTTGGATTTACAATTTTACAGTTCTTCGTTTCTGTCTTGAATTGAATATGTCCATATGGTGTTTTTCATAAGAGTGTTTACTTGACTCTCATTTGTGTTTACGTGATATGCATTGCTTGTAAAAATTATTGTGATTAAAAACTTTTGTTGTAATATGCATTGGTGGAAGTGTAATTATGTGGGGCATTTTAAACTTTTGTTGTAGAAGAAAACATATGATGCTCTCTACTGTCATTTTCTCGTATAATTAAACTGACTAATTGTCATCTTGGAATATATTCAACAACAATAAATCACTGTAAGTGCAAATGTATAGTCTTGAAAACAGCTTTTTTAAATAAAACAATGAGTGGGAAACTTGAAGAGATTCATTTTCATGTCATAACATTGGAATCGGTCCTGAGGAAAGATGTTAGCTACCAAATTTGCCAACAAGAAAATGGAAGCAACAAAGTGGCAGCAGAAAAATGAAAACAGAACAACAAAATGTAGTATAAGGATAACAAAAATAATGTGAACCTACAGAACGATGGACAGCAGTGGCAGATTTTTAGATCATGGACATGTTATCTCAGTTGAAATACCTATGTAGAATAGGAGAGCCTTCAAGGTTACTGGTTAGGAATTAGAACCACTTAGGCCGTACCAGTTAGTCTTACAAAACCATACACAGCTTAGTATGAACATGAGGTGAACAGCTTCACAAAAGATACTTTATCGTGAGTCCTCCCCCAATACCATGATGATGGTTTTATGTTTAGATTTGCCAGATTCAATTATCTATATTGTAATAATTAGTGTTCAAGTCAGAACACTAATGGGACAAACAAAGTTTGTTAGGACGATATGTACAATCAGATTTGCAATTCACTTCTTCAACAGCATTGAGGTCTATGAACTTTGCAAGAATGAGGAATTTCATTGCAAATAACACAAATGCATCATCAGAACCATGAAATATTCGTTGTGGGTGATCGAGGGTTTCTGTCTTGAAGTATCGGTTGAGTAGAATACATAATATGTGCACATCAGGATATAAGTGCCATTTCTAGATTTAGGACCCTAGTGTGATGCATCCTGGATATATAAGAAGAGTGCAGATATGGAGGGGGCCCGCTGGATGATAGTGTTTTGATTAGGATTCAATCTTCTATTGTGACAGATGTTGATGAAAGCATGATTTCAAGTTAATACTTTTGTGTACAGGCTATTATTAAGATGAATATATATTGTAATTATTGAAAAAATTGTAGTTATAATCTTCTAAAAAATTTTTTTTTAGTTCTTCCAATATAAAAAATAGAAATATAAATACATTTAAAAAAAACTATACTTTTGTTATTTGAAAATAACAAATTTCTAATATATTTGTATAGAGGCATTATAAAAATCTCTCAAAAATTTATTATAGAAATTGTAACTCAAAACTCATTTGTAACTGCCAAAAACATAGATTTGCAGCTTCACCAAAACTTGTGGGTATTAATGAACTTTCAAATCAACATCTTCATCTAGATTCAAAGTGACAATTACTCCATAAGATGATCTCTTAGAGGTGCAGTAGTTGAAGAGGGAAATTACTCCTTAGGCAATCCATGTTTGTTTGGCCCTAGACAAATTCTAATTCCTTGCCTGGTCATTGCACACAAGTTTGTTTTCACCAGACTATACAAGCTCTTCTACTTGTTATGGCATTGACTACAAGTCCAAAGATACCTCCAGCAAGCTGCTCAATCATTGTGACATGTTGCCAAAGAGTTGATGCTTGATCAAATTTGGAATTCCTTTCCATCCTTAGGTCCATTGAATTAGAGCTAGTTGAATTATCTTTCATCACGGTTCCATTAAAATGAAGTTAGTGGCCCTTGTAAAACAGGGGGCATCATCAGCATTTTGCTATTTGTCTCAGCCTCTTTGTTTCCTTTATGCTGTTACCACTAGATATTTAGCAAGGAAATTAGATTTCCTCCTGCTTAATGGGTGATAGATTGATGATAGTCAATAAATGATTTTGTTGGAACATTTTATAGTTCTTCAAAGCACCGTTTAATTTACTAATCATTGCTTTTGTTGTTGGAATTCCGTTAGCATTTCACCCTACAGTAGATTTATCTTCACACTTATACAAGCACTTTATTGCTTGATGCTTTATTTTATTTATATGCAAGTGTCTTTTTCGATCAATTTGACTTGTTTTCCATTTTTGAATATTCTTCTTAGCAATTTTTTTGTATGATTTTTTCCAGCAGTTTGCATGCCTTGTTTATATTCTAAAACATTCTCTAAGCTTTAAACGGTCAAGGCTGGATCTAGAACATAAGTGGAACTAGAAATATGTTACCATAATTAAAACCTTATTGATCTGAATTGAAAGCTAAAATATATCTTGTGACCTGGATTTGTGTCCTTTACAAATGCTGTTACATGGCAGCCACATTCTATTTGTCTGATATCCAGTATTTGCATAAACCTTTTGCCAATGTTGTCTATGTGGTCATCATGGTGTTTATCCAAGGCTTTACTTTACCGTCCAATTTCCCATGTATATGGATTCGGTGTTAGGGAATCTGTTCTGTCTGAACTTGGTAGATATGGTTGCCTTCAGAATAGTTGACTTGGCAGTGCAAGCCTTGTAAATTAAATCTATCCTGCTTTATCAGTATTCTGTAAAGAACAAGCATGACATGTTATGTACTTGATGTTTATGTGTGATTTTCCTCTGGGTGTGTGCTTATGTTTGTTAGTTTGCTAGTTAGAATTTGGTGCTTTATTTTGTCATTTAATTGTTGAATTTTCAAATATAATCTTTAGTTAAGATTTTTTAAGACATGACAGTGAAAGAATCTCCTTGTTTTGTATTGCAAGCTACATTATTTGTGTAAAAATAATGAGGAATGTGAAATTAAAAGTGTTGGTTACGAATCATGTCCATTCTTCTGTTTAACTACTATAGCTTAATATTTGTTGCGATTATAATGGATGTCATAATTACTAAACCTTGTAGGCTGGTTACTTCATTATCATTGGAGAGCTTTAGGAAGGCACGGGGAAATGTGTGACTACAAGATAATAAGCAAACCTTTAGTTATACCCAACATGAAAAGTGCTGTGCTTATCTTAGATTATTGCTTTATTGCCTTAAGGTGAACTTCCTTTTCGTTCTCCTATATCTGATATAGGTGATACTGATGAGAATTTCAGGCATAGTCAACAAGTACAATTTAAAATATGCGGAATACTAAATACAAAGACTGTTATTCCTTCACCTATTTCTGATTTAGGTGATACTGATGAAAATTTCAAGCATGGTCACCACGTACAATTTAAAATATGCAGAATACTAAATACAAAAACTGCTATTTCTTCTCCTATTTCTGATAGAGGTGATACTGATGAGAATTTCAAGCATAATCACCAAGTACAATTTAAAATATGCGGAATACTAAATACAAAAACTGCCACATCTAAAAAAGTAGTCTTATTTAGAAGGGGAGAAAGTTTTAAAAAAAAAAAAAAAAAAATTTAAAATGATATTATAACAATAATGAAGAGAACGATGGATCATGGAAGGATCAACTTAATATGATCATATGCTGTTAGAGGCGAATAATATTCTACATAAACCCTCTACCAAATTATTATATACCTATTAATAACTTTCCAGAAACACTGCAATCATTGCCTAGAATTAAAACTACTGTCTTAGGGTAGGGTTTCATGGAGGGGGCTTCCTAAAAAATTTTGGTAGATGCCGCTCAGATTTTTTAGGAATACTTTGAAGCTGGTGGTTCCATGAATTTAATAATACAATTCAGCTTAAAAGTTTTAGCTCCAAAATTTAAGGAATGAACTGCAGTATTTTGATAAAAATTAATTAATAAATTAAAATTCTCTCATTTTTATTTTCTCTGGCCCCACCTCAATTTCATCTGCTCAAATCTGCAGTCCTAAGAAATAGGGGTTGTTATTTTCAGGAAGAGATTTCAATTAATACTGTAGCATAAATTTTTTGGTTTCATGGGACCCCTTGCTCCATGGAAATAGATCTTGAAGCCCCCATGGAACCGCACCCTTATACCTCAAAAATATATGTGCAAGAAAAGCAAAAATATATGCACAAGAGAAGAGATACATGAGCATCTACTGAATACAATGAAAAATGATTTACTACTTTGTGGAGAGGATCTTTTGGCAGGTCAATTACCATGCATTCTCTAGCATGAGAACGGAACAATTTTCCCCAAATGGTTATCATGAGCATGCCTGTGGTATGAAAAATTACTGAACCTCAAACGTATGCTAGATCCAGTGGATGTTAAGAATAAAATAAAATAAATATATTGTAAGTTCTCTTCAATTATATGAGGAGAAAAATAGGAAAGTTATAGTTTTTCATGTAGATAAAAATAAGATTTTTAAAACAGAATTTGCATGATAGGATGATTATTTTTACAGTTTTCGAAGATTGTTTAGAAAAAGCATTTGTAATAAAAACCCCTATTTATTGAGGCATAATGTAATCGTATTTGCACACAAGTTGAAAAATGTCCGAAGCTTTCTGTTTTGCCTTTATCCCCTGCGAAGTGGTACCAGAGCAAGTTGATCGGGGAAGAGTTGAAGTTGAAAAATGGATTATGGGTGTGCAGTCAGAAGACTGAGCAGCCGCCAATCTCTGGGAAGTCGTACTGTTTTTGGTTAAGATTCTGCCTCTAAAATGTTGCCGAAAATTATTTGTTGCAGTCAACAGAGTCTGCCACATCTCAAAAAAATCGCAGATTATATAAAGAAAAGTTGCAGGAAATTCAGAAGTTGTAAAATTTGTGAAGCGCCGAGGAAACTAAGGAGATCGTTGTTGCACCAATCTGTGAAGAACGTAGCCAGAGATCGTGGGAGATCACAGACACGAAGAAACAGAGCAGAAGACGTGGAATTGTGGACGAAGGAAAAAGGGCAGATCGCAGAAGCAGATCATGGCATTATTGGAAGGAAACAAATTGTAAGTTTAAGCTGCAAAGAAAGTGAGTGCAGAAAATTAAAAGGAAGCAGCACCAAAACAAGTCGCAGCCTGCAAGAAAAAGGAGAGTGTTTGGAGTTTTTGTTTTGAATCGGCCCCTAAATATTTTAAAAGGTGAATCCGTCCGGTCCGAAGACGAGTTGCTGCCGAAAAAAGTAAAAGCAGCGACAACAATTGTTAGTTCCGATTGAAGGGAAATTGCAGCTCTATTTTCAGAAAAGATTTGCAGAAAAATTAAAGAAGAGAATTGCACCAGCCAAAGGAATTCGAAGCTGTAGGGTTAATGTAGCAGATCAATTCATAGGCAACGCAACCAGCAACAGGACTCACTCAGCCCCAAATTCCCATTTTTACAGGTGAGAATTACAATTTTTGGGCAATCAAAATGAAAGACTTTTTTTTTGTTCACGACATGTTTGAGATTTAGTGAAAAATGCATTTTTAAAGCTTTATTTTTTATTCAACAACTAACAGATAAATCTATATTATATTTTCTAGGGTTGCAGCAGCAATTAGGTTTAAGAGAGCTTCGGATATTTTAGAAATAGCATATCAGGGGATGAATAAGGTAAAAGTGGTTAAGTTATAATCTTCAAGGAGAAGTTTTGAGAATTTGCAAATAAATGATTAAGAGTCTTTAGATCAAGTTTATGAGTAAAGTTATGAATATTGTGAATATTGTGAATTAGATCTAATAAAATATAAATAATATATTATAAGATTATAGTAAAAAAATTCAGGAGCTTATTTAGCAAATTTGATGTTATAGTTGTAACTGTGATAGGTTGAAATAGGTGTTAGAAAACAAGCAACAATTTAAAGAGCACAAATAAACAACTAAAACAACCTACACTTCGAGATTAGCCTAAGTTGGAAACAAAACAAGACAAAGCCACGAAATGGAACTTTATACCTTGCGTTGAGTCGATCCTTTGGTTGGCCCTTCGATCTTGGATGTGTATGCTCCTTGGATGGCAAGATGCAAGCTAGATGAGGATGTGAAGATGGATGCAAATGGATGAAGATGTGAAAATGGCTAAGTCTGGATTGAGAAGTAAAACTGCAAGAGTTTGGCTACACAAAATGATCTCCTCTAAAATGAGAGAAAAGAGGGGGTATTTATAGGATTTTTGGGAAATCCTAGGGGAAATGGACGGTTGAGATTGATCCACCAAATATCAAGATGTAGGGCTAAGGTGAGTTGAGAACTCACAAGCCCTCACATCTTGACATGTGGCATGTGATGAAGCCCTAAAAGGTGAAGTGGACATGAGGTGGAAGGAGAAGGACATGACATGGAGGGGGTACAAAGTACCTTGGGATTGGACAAGATTTCCTCATAAAGGAGGTACTTGTCCCCATGTGGGTGAGAGGACAAGTGGGGAATTAAAAATTCCTCAAATATCCTTATGGGGAGATGAGAAATAATTTTAAATTCCAAAGGGTGCATTGGGGGATTAAAAGGTGAATTAAAAATTCACATGGGGAAGGGAGATGACTTGTCAAAAAAGAAAAGCATTTAGTAAGGTTGACTAAGGACACATGTCATAAAGGACATGGGGAAGAGAAAAGGAATTTAATATTCCTTGGAAGGATAAAAGGAATTAAAAATTCCTTGAGAGGTTGATTAGGCTAGTTAGTGAAGGATTAGAGGATAGTTAGGTGGCTAAGAGGGATTAGAGGCCAACTTGCAAAAGTTGGAGGATGTGACACATCCTAATCCAAGATTAGGCATGTGCACATCCTAATGATGAGATTAGAAGAAGGATTAGGATAAGATAAAAATGATGGAGGATGTGACATGAGGGGAATTAAATAAATGGAATATTTATTTAATTCAATTGATGGAAGGAGGATTAAAGAGATAAGGTATATTGATTAAATACCTTAGGGATTTGGCAGAATTAAGGATATTAATTAAATAATAGTAGTATTACTTAATTAACGAAAATAAGACGAAAGGGGATGAATTTGGATAAATTAATTGTCCAAATTTAGACATCTACAGTAACAATTAAAGAATCTAAAGTTTTAATAAAGTTATCATTAGATGAATTAATGGGATCCTTATTATCATATGAATCCAAAATGAGTAGAAATAACAATACTTCTTTTGAGAATGCTTTCAAACTCTTTAGTTGTCATTTGGTCGAGGAAGAGGAAGGTCAAGCTTCTAAGGAAGAGGCAAAGGCAAAGGTGGAAAGAGTAATCTAGATCAAG